>JAJEJO010000141.1:0-102822 GCA_020662805.1 Glaucomys volans
AAAAATGTTCAACATCACTTGTTATAAGAGAAATGCAAATCAAAACCACCTTAAGATTTCATCTTACCCCAATTAGAATGTCTTTTATTAGGAACACAGGCAACAACAGGTGTTGGCAAGGATGTGGGGAAAAGGGTACAATCATTCATTGCTGGTGGGAGTGCAAGTTGGTGCAGCCACTCTGGAAAGCAGTGTGGAGGTTCCTTAGAAAACTTGGAATGGATCCACCTTTTGACCCTGCTGTCCCACTCCTTGGCCTATACCCAAAGGACTTAAAATCAGATTGCCTCAGTGATGCAGCCACATCAATGTTCATAGCTGCTCAATTCACAATAGCTAGATTATGGAATCAACCTAGATGCCCTTCAGTAGATAAATGGATAAAGAGACTGTGGTATATATACACAATGGAATATTACTCAGCCATAAAGAAGAATAAAATTATGGCATTTGTAGGTAAAATGGATGATGTTGGAGACTGTTATGCTAAGTGAGAACAGCCAATCCCAAAAATACAAAGGCCGAATGGTCCCACTGATAAATGAATGATGATGCATAATGCCGGGTGGAATGGTGGCAAGAAGGGAGGAAGGATAGATAGCATGGAGGGAAGGGAGGGGTGAGGTCTGGGTGGTGGGGAGTAAAAATAATAACAGAAAGTGTGACAGATACCATTGCCCTGTGTACATGCATGAACGCACTGTTTGTGTGACTCTACTTTGTGTACAACCAGTGAAACAATAGCTGTACTCCATTTGTGTTCAATGAATCAATAAGTAAATTAATGAAAACTAGGAATGCATATGACTCTGTATTCCAGAACTCAGTGTATTTCCAAAAGATCTAAAATCAGCATCCCTATAGTATGCATTTTATTTTTAAAAATTTATTTATAAATATAAAGCTATATTCTACCTTTTGTCAATAGCATGTAGCTGGATTTTATATTGCCAGACAATCTGCAAACTCTCTGCATTTACAACAACATCAATGTTTACAGCAGCACAGTTCACAGTAGCCAAACTATGGAACCAACCTAGGTGTCCTTCAACAGGTGAATGGATAATGGTGTATATACACAATGAAGTATTAGCCATAAAGAGAATTAAATCATGTTAGTTGCTGATAAACGGATGGAACTGCTAAGTGAAATAAGGCAGACCCAAAAAATCAAAGGTTGAATGTTTTCTTTAATATTTGGAAAATAGACTAAAATAAGGTAGGGGGAGATTGGGTAGTGGGGAGAAAAGAAATGGAGGGATTGCAGGATTCCATCAAAATAAAAGAAAGTTTAGGGGAGTAGAGGAAGGTGTTAAGAGGAAACAACAGAATGAACCTGAATTAATTTTCTAGTGTACATATATGAATATACTAAAGTGAATCCCACTACTATGTATATTCACAAGACACAAATTTTTAAAATATAAATAAAGAGAAAAATCAATAGAGTAGAAGAAAGGGGAACAGAGGGAAGGAGGAAGGGGAATGTCAGAGTAAGCACTGGGGACTTAATTGGCACAAAGTTTATCCCATGCAATTATTGTCAAAATGAATTTTAATGTTCTGTATAACTATTATGAACCAATAAAAATAGAATATATATTAAGACTTTAAGAAGAACAATTAAAAAATAGAAATCTATAATATCAAAATTAGAAAGAAACAATGAGAACTAAGAACAATAACCTCAATTAATTTAAAAGCAAAAAAGGAGAAAGAAAAAGCACAGAAAAGACAGGCTAAATACAAAGAACACATAAAAAATGAGAAATAGACAAAAATGCAATAGTAATCATAACAACTATAAATTGACCAAACTTTTTAGTTAGAAGAGAGTTTACAGATTGTCTGGCAATATAGAATCCAGCTATATGCTGTTGACAAAAGGTAGCACATAGCTTTACATTTAGAAATATAATGTTATAAATTTTAAAAAATAAAATACATAAATATTCATAGATTTATAAATATTAGGATGCAGAAAGGTTAAGAGTAAAAAGATATTAACAATTATATTAATGTAAGATTGAGAGGTCTAGAGAGCTAATGTACAAGAGGACAATAATTAATAGTAATATATTTTGTTTGGATGTTTTGCTAAATAAGTAGATTGCAGCCATTCCTGACACTGCATAAAATTGGTAACTATGTAAGATAAGGAATACATTAATTTATTTCATTGTAGTAACCACTGTACTATATATATTCCATAATATTATGTTAAATAGTTTAAATATATGCGATGAAATTTATTTTAAAACTTAAACATTACATCAACCAAACAACATTAGGGCTGAGGATGGTAGGGCTCAGTGGTAGAGTACTTGGTTAGTATACTCAAGGACCGGGGTTCAATTCCTGGTATCATCAAAAAAATGGAAAACAAAAGAAGGAAGAAAAAAGATAAAAAGAAAGAAAATAAAACCAAATATGTACTTAATGACATTGTTTCAAAATATACAAAAGATAATGTACAAAGTGACTAACAACAATAAAAAATATATAACCACAATAAGAGTTCTTACTGAAACTTTCTTTGTTAAATAGATCACGGATACCAAAAATTAATAACACAAATTTAAACAGCTCACTTTATTATTTTATTCTAATGGAGATTTTATATATATAATTCCCAAGTACATTAGAATTTTCATAAATATGCAATATATGCTTGTGAAAATGGGCATTATATATTTTGGGGAGGCACAGGGAACTATAAACATATATACATATTTCATGAATGTTCAATGTGTGCTTATACAAAAATGTGCATTCTTTATTGGTTGAGTGCACATTTTATATAAGCACTCACTGAACATTTAGAAAATGGACAATGTAATTGATCAAAAAGTAGGCTCAACAATTCAGAGAATTCATATCAAATACACCATGTTCCTTGTTACATGAAATTAACCAGAAAAAATATCAAATAAGTTTTTAAAATCATTTTCATCTGGAAACTGAAAAAATCTGTTTTAAGTAATTTAGAGTTCGAAAATGGATTTGAAATGAAAATTAGAAAATAACTATAAAGCACATGTCATTTAAAATACTAGATTACATATTGAAACTTCTGGAATTTAGCTTAAGTGCTTTTTAAATAGAAATATAGCTCAAAAAAAAGTAGAGCTCCGGCATGCAGGCACAGAGTCAGACATCAGGCTCAGCCCAGTGCAGAGGCCTGAGACCTCTGCACCTGGTATATCGGCCCTAAGTGCTCCTGTGGAATTTCCACGCGGGGACAGCTGGCACAGCCCAGAATTGGGAGACATCAGCATGTGGTGGGCAGGCTCAGTGGACACTAGAGTTTTCCACTTGGGGAGGCTCAGCTCAGAGGTTTTGATTCCACCAAGCCAAGTCCCATGATACTTCCAGCTCCAGGAGGCAGGCACAGAGAAAGACATCAGGTTCAGCCCAGTGTAGATACCTAAGACTTCTGCACCTGGTACTTCCACCCTGAGTGTTTCCATGGGACTTACACAGAGGGGCAGCTGCCAGGAAGACCAGCCCAGAGGCCCAGGTATAACCTAGCCTGGCCCGAGCCCGGAATCTTGTGTTAATGAAGACTAGGAGGTGAGGTATTGGACACTGCAGGGACAACACAAGTCTATAGGGGGGAAGCTGCAGTACCTTAGATTCTCTTGGATAGAGGGGAAGATACATGAGCAACATGAGAAAACAGAGGAAGAAAGTGTCTCAAACAAACCTAGATGCTACATCAACAGAATCCAATGATAGCAGGGCAGAAGAAATGTCAGAAAGGGAGTTCAGAGTGTACATAATTAAAATGATCAGAGAAGCAAACGATGTGATGAGACAGCAAATGCAGGCAATGAATGATGGCACCAATCAACAGTTAAAAGAACAGTTACAGGAAGCTAAAGATCATTTCAATAAAGAGATAGAGATTCTGAAAAAACCAAACTGAACTCCTGGAAATGAAGGAAACAATAAACCAAATTAAAAACTCAATAGACAGCATAACCAACAGGCAAGATCACCTAGAAGACAGAACCTCAAACACTGAAGAAAAAATATTTAATATTGAAAATAAAGTTGACCAAACAGAGAAGATGGTAAGAAGTCATGAACAAAGCCTACAAGAATTATGGGATATCATGAAAAGACCAAATTTGAGAGTTATTGAGATTGAGGAAGGCACAGAGATACAAATCAAAGGAATGAATAATCTATTCAATGAAATAATATCAGAAAATGTCCCACATCTGAAGAATGAAATGGAAAATCAAATACAAGAGGCTTACAGGACACCAAATGTACAAAACTACAATAGATCAACACCAAGGCACATTATAATGAAAGTATGTAACAGTTACAATAAAGATAGAATTTTAAAGGCTGCAAGAGAAAACAATCAGATTACATTCAGGGGGAAACCATTATGGTTATCAGCAGATTTCTCAACACAGACCCTAAAAGCAAGAAGGGATGGAACAACATATTTCAAGCTCTGAAAGAAAATGGATATCAACTAAGGATTTTATACCCAGCAAAACTTACCTTCAGATTTGAAGATGAAATAAAATCCTTCCATGATAAGCAAAAGCTAAAATAATTTACTAATAGAAAGCCAGCACTACAGAAAACTTTAAACAAAATATTCCATTAGGAAGAAATGAAGAACAACAATGTAAGTCAGCTTAGGGAGGAACTACCCTAAAGGAATAGCCAAATAAAGGAGAAACCAAGTCAAGTTAAAAACCAAAAATAAGCCAAAATGACTGGGAATGCAAATCATATTTCAATAATAACCCTGAATGTTAATGGGCTGAATTCATCAATCAAAAGACATAGACTGGGAGATTGGATTAAAAAGAAAGATCCAACAATAGGCTGCCTCAAATAGATACATCCCATAAAAAAAGATACCCACAGACAAAAAGTGAAAGGATGGGAAAAAAACATACCACGCACATGGACTCAGTAAAAAAGCAGGAGTTTCCATCCTCATATTAGATAAAGTGAACTTCAAGGCAAAATTACTTAGAAGGGATAAAGAAGGGCATTTCATTCTCCTTAAGGAAAGCATAAATCAACAAGACTTAACAATCATGAATATTTATGCCCCAAACAATGGTGCATCCATGTACATTAATCAAATCCTTCTTCATTCCAGGAAACAAATAGACCAAAACACAGTAATACTGGGTGACTTTAACACACCTTTCTCACTATTGGACAGATCTTCCAAGCAGAAATTGAACAAAGAAATTGTAGAACTCAATAACACAATTACTAAGTTAGACTTAACAGACATATATAGAACATTCCATCCATCAATAAGTGAATACACTTTCTTCTCAGCAGCTCATGGATCCTTCTCTAAAATAGACCATATGTTGTGCCACAAAGTTACTCTTAGCAAATACAAAAAGATAGAGATACTCCCTTGTATTCTATCAGACAATAATGGAATGAAATTAGACACCATTGCCCTGTGTACATGTATGAATGCACAGATGGTGTGACTCTACTTTGTGTCCAAACAGAGAAACAATAGCTGTACTCCATTTGTGTTCAATGAATCAAAATTAAATGAATTTAAAAAAAGAAATCAATGATAAAATAAAAAACAAAAACTACTCCAACACCTGGAGAATAAATAACATGCTATTGAATGATGCATGGATAACAGAAGACATTAGGGGGCAAATAAAAAATGCTTAGAGTTCAATGAGAACAAAGATACAACATATCAATATCTCTGGGATACTATGAAAGCAGTGCTAAGAGGAAAATTCATTGCATGGAGCACATTCAATAAAAGAATGAAATGTCAACAAATAAATGACTTCACATTATAGCTCAAAGCCCTAGAGAAAGAGGAACAGTTCATTACTAAATGTAGTAGAAGAAAGGAAATAATTAAAATCAGAGCAGAAATCAATGAAATTGAAATAAAAGAGACAATTCATAAAATTGACAAAACAAAAAGCTGGTTCTTTGAAAAAATAAAATTGATAAATGCTTAGCCACACTAACAAAGAGAAGGAGACAGAAAACTCAAATTGCTAAAATGTGTAAATATGCAAATTTTATGATTCTACTTTGTGCACAACCAGAAAAATGATAGTTGTACTCCATTTGTGTGCAATGACATAAAATAAAAAATAGAAAATAAAAAATATATAAAAAATAATAATTGTGCAGCTAAAAAGGAAGAAATATAGCTCAGTTTAGAAATTAAGAAATATTGAATATATGTGAACAAATCATCTTGTTTAAGAAATTAGAAAATAAAAATGGGTTAAATCTAAACAAAATTGAAAGAAAAAAATAAGGTTTAAGAGCAGAAAATAAGAATGATTGAGGCGTGGGCTGGGATTGTGGCTCAGTGGTAGTGTGCTCACCTAGTACATGGGTTTGATCCCCAGCACCACATTAAAAAAAAACTAAATAAACAAAATAAAGGTATTATGTCCATCTAAAACTAAAATATTTTTTAAAAAGAATGATTAAGGGGGAAGGAGGGACAGGATAAGGGGAAAACAGTGGAATGAAACCAACTTAACTTTGCAGTGTCCATATATGAATATATTGCAGTGAATCTCACCTATGTATATCCACAGGACATTAATTAATAAAGCAAACAAGTATATAAATGTTAAGTAAATATCAGGAAGCTCAGAAGTGTGGAGGAAAGGGAAGGGAGGAGGAGGAAGCTAAATCCTGGGAACTAACTTGGAACAAATTATACTCCATACATTTATAATGATGTCAAATTGAGCCAGGTGTGGGGGTACAAGTCTGTAATGCTAGCAGCTCAGGAGGGTGAAGCAGGAGGATTGTGAGTTCATAGCTAGCCTCAGCAACTTAGCAAGGCCCCAAGCAATTTATGGAGACCCTGTCTCTAAATAAAATAGGGCTGGGGATGTGGCTCAGTAGTTAAGTGCCCTGGGTTCAATCCCCAGTACCCAAAAGAAAAAAAAAGTTCTAATGTTATGTATAACTGATATGAACCAATTAAAACATGAAGGAAAAAAGAATAAATGAGCTAAAATTAAAGATTCAACAAACAAGTATGTTAATAGATTAGATATAGCTGAAGGAAAAAAATTAATGGGAGATGAAAAAATCTAGATAGATCAGAAGATATCATTTGGAATAAAGGATAAGAAGACAAAATGTAAAATAAAGAAAAATTAAGAAGAAAATGGGAGAATGAAAAGGTCTAAATATGAGTTTCTGTAGGAGAGAAAAGAATAAATGGGGAAGAGTCAATGTTTTAAAAGATAATTGGCTTATATATTCCAGAATCAATGAAAAATCTGTCTTCACATTCAAAATCCCAATGAAGCAAGCAACGTTAAATAAAAAAAATCCATACCAAGATTCATTATAGTGAATATGTAAAAAACCAAAGAAAAGAAAAAAATCAATGTAGCAGCCTCTAGATTGACAAGTGGCTTCTCTAACACGTAATTGACAGAAGAGAGAAGATCTCTAATGTACTAAAAGACAGTGAGTGCTAGCTGGGCGGGTGGTGCACAATGCCTGTCCCAGGAGCTCAGGAGGCTGAGGCAAGAGGATCAGGAGTTCAAAACCAGCCTCAGCAACAGCGAGGTGCTAAGCAACTGTGAGACCCTGTCTCTAAATAAAGTACAAAATAGGCCTGGGGATGTGGCCAAGGGCCCTTGGGTTCAATCTCCAGTACCCCACCCCCCAAACCCCCCTGCCACAAAAAAGGACAGTGAGTGCTTACCTTGAATTTATGTCCAGAGAAATTACTCTAAGAATCTCTCCCCAAATGGGAGGGTTCTCATGAACATAGAAGGGAGACCAGTATAAGTAGAGGATGGGGCTCAGGGGGAAGGATGAAGATAGGGAAAGGGGAGGTAGTGGCATATGAAATTGAACAAACTATGGTATGTGAATGTGCAAATACATCAGAATAAATCCCACTAGTACATATAATTGAAATGCATCAATAATTTTTTTAAAATATAAAAGAGCAAAAAACTAAGAAAGTAAAAATAAAGATGCAATAGAAAGGATCCATAGAGACATAATTGATTGTACAGATGGGTTAATGAAATTGGTCTGAAATTTCTGTCAGTATCAAATAAAAGAGAAAGCATAAAATACTAGGAAATAAAAGGGATATGATTATATATCTATACATGACATTTTTTAATCTCTCAAGATAGTTCTAAGAAAATCTTATGCTAATAAATTTAAATATTTGAATAAATAATTTCAGTAATGAAACTGAAGAAGAGAAACCCAAATGCATACAAAATTATTAAAAATATCAAATTATTAACTTAAACCTTTTCATATAAAAGGCACCACACTCAAACATTTCTAAAGAAGAATCCTACCAAGTTGTTTTACCACTTAATGTAAATATTTGTTTTACATTGAGAATTTCATGAATTTAAACATTCATAGACTAAAAGAGAACACTTCTATAATTATGTCAATCAATGCTGAAAACCCATTCATTATAAAAGTGCTTGGTCAATTAGAAACAGAAGGATATTCTTCAGTTGATAAGAGTATCACCAAAAACTTAGAGCAAATATCATGATTATTGATGAATCTTTTGACTTATACATTCTAAAATGAGAAATAAGAACAGGATGGCTGCGACTACTTCTTTTCCTCAACATATTAATGGAGGCACTACCCAGGACACTGAAGCAAGAAAAATAAATGAAAGATATAAGGATTGGAAAGGAAGAAACAAATAAGCATCAATACTATATGGAACAAGTATGTATGTAGAAGTAATTAGAGCTTAGAAAGACTATGTTTTATTTCTACTTTACAGACAAAGAAGGGAAAACAGAGAGAATATACATCACAAAGCACTTAATAGTATGCTTTTATTATTCCCTGTCTCTATCAGTGACAGTATTATCCATCCAATTATCAAAGAGGACAGGGACCATGTGGTTTTTGAGTGTGGATCATCAGGACTTAACACAGTATCTTGTACAACATAATGTAAATGCTTAATAAATATTTGATGAAGGAGGAAATAAGGAAAAAGTGGGGCAGGGAGGAAGAAGATCCATGCCTCAAACCCAAGTTTCTCTGATACCAAAGGGCCTGCTATATGGTTTCTTCTGATGTAAAATGAAGTATATTTTAAAAGGTATGTATATTCCATTTTAAATCTCATCAATTGTTGAGCATCTAAGATGTGACAAGTCCTATGTGAGCATATAATGGTGGCATGTGTGTATGTCTGTATGCATGTATGTGTATATATGCACCTATATACACATATGTATGAATATATATATAATATGACAAAGATTATTAATGGTAAAGTCTGGGAGCTCGGATTATAGGTATTTCTAGAATGTTATTTTATCTGGGCACAGTGGCATCTGCTTCTAATCTCAGTGACTAGGGAAACTGAGGCTGAAAGACAGTAAGTTTGATGCCAACCTTGGCAAGTTAGCAAGATCCTGCCTCAAAAAATAACAAAGTCAAATAAAATAAAGTGTTATTTGTAGTTTTTGGTATTCTCTAACTGATATGCATTTTCTTTGCAATAGAGCAAATGATTATTTTCTAAAGAAATACATAGCCCCAAACAACTGATACGTTCTTTAGAACTAGAAACTCATACAGATTTCATAATTGTCTTAGTCAATCATACTTTCTTCTGCTGCTGCTTCTTAAATCAAAGGTTCTAGACATCATAACATAACTGAAGAATGGATTAACAAATAGTGGTTGAAAAATATTTCCAGACTGAGTACAGTCTGGGTACGGACCTTGACATATTGGAAGAGTATTGGTCAATTATTTTTTAAAGTAATAGTCATACAAAACCTCAATTTGGTTTTGTCCAATATGTTCTCATGGTTAGAATGAGGTTATGTATTTTTAATATAATACCATAGAAGCGTTGTACTCTTCTCAGTATAACCTATCAGGACGTATATACTATTAACATTGATCACTTGATTTAGCTGAAATCTACCAGGGTCTCCACTGAACATTTACTATTTTTTAAATTTGAAATCTATATATTTGAAGGTAGATAGTTTGAGGATATGCAAATATTCTATTTCTCCTTACATTTTTGCCTATGAATTTCATAATTCAGCAGGGATTTTAACTGTAGAAATTATTACTAGAGTATCCAAATGGTGGTTTTTCTATTTCCCTTAGTCCTTCTTTGTTTATTACTTAGTATTCTTCAATAAGGCAGATATAGTCCTTCTCTCCAACTTATTTATTTATTCAATTATATTAAAGGAAACTCTTTTTATTTTGAAATAATTTTAAAATCACAAGGAATTGCAAAAATAGTACAGTTTCCATAAACTGTTCCCCCAACTCCCTCTAAAGATACCACCTTATATAAACACAGTACATTATCAAAACCAAGAAATTGATGTTCATACATCACCATAGTTAGTAACTCTAGTAGGTAGTATATACCATGAACTGAACCATGAAATTTATTTGGACTTCACTAGTAGTTTTTATATACAGTCTTGTGTATGTGTATCTAATAGAAAATTTGTATGAAATTTCCTCACAAGTATAGATTTGTATAACCCTTATCATAATCAGGATATAAACCAATAATTTATTTATACCACTATGGACTCATGGATATTTGCATTGATCTTTGGGATTCAATATCATCTTAATTTGTTGTTTTGTTTTTCTTAAAAAAAAGTCCACTTTGGGCTATGGGTCACTTTTCTTTGTTGAGTATTTTGCCCATTATCATAGCATTATCCTTTTTTTTAGAAATACAAATTCTTTCTTCCTGGCACCAGGATTATCTTGTAGTTTTCCTTATTCAGATCAAGACTCAACCAGTCCTCCAAGGACCCCTGGTTCCTTTTACTGGAGAGAGGTATTTATGCACTATGATCTGGGTTACTTATTGCTGTTGTATCCTTCATTCCAGGCCCTTTCAATGAATTCAGTTAAGTATACACATACATACACACACACATACACACACACACACACACACACACACACACAGAAAGCATGTGTATAAAAAAAGCTCTACATTTGTTTATCAATCAATTTGTCTATCTAACTATTCCTCAGTATCAGTGCGGAATTGGTTCTAGGACCCCCAAAGATAAAAAAATCGGCAGATATTCAAGTCCCTTATAAAAAGTGACCCAATATTTGCATGTGATATACACATGTCCTCCAATATACTTCAAATCATCTAGACATTACTCATAAAACCTGATAAATGGAAATCTACATAAATTGTTGTACTGTGCTGTTTAGGGAATAACAATAAAAAAATCAACATGTTCAGTGCAGATGTAATTTTTTCTTATATTTACAATCTAAAGTTGATTTAGTCTGTAGAAATAAAACCCACAGATATGGAGTGTTTTCTTTCACTCTCTGTCTCTCTCTGTCTCTCTGTCTCTCTGTCTCTCTCTCTCTCTCCATCTTCCATATATATATATATATATATATATATGTATATATATACATATATGTGTGTGTGTGTGTGTGTGTGTGTGTGTTTGTGTGTGGGTATCATGATATATATATATACATATCACGTATAATGTCATATATGTTATGTATTATATAAGGTAAGTGTGTGCATGTGTGTGTTTAGAAACAAATTTCTACTGAATCCTGTCTTCAATCCAGCACCACAGGCTTCATTCTAACATTCCTCCTTTGCTTATTTGTAGCTTCTTTTACTGACAATATGTAACCTGGCTTTCATTATCTACCATCTGTTTGTTTAACACTACTGTACACGCATTTTCAGACTTGTTCACTCACAGACCTGTGAGAAAAAAAAAAGACTAATCAACATTGAAAATATAAATGCTTCTAAGAGTTACAGAAGCATAACACTAATTTACACTAAATTATCAGTGACTAATTAATGGTCATTTTGGTAGGAATAACAGAACAGAAAATGGCAGTAAATGGGTTTTGTTTGAAGAAGGGACTGGGAAAGAATGAAAGAAAGGCCACAGAAAGACAAACCATGCTGCTTCCTTCCTTATTTGAATGAGATAAAATTTGGTCATGTGGTTCTCATGCCTGGCTATTCCTAAACTCCCCAGCTCTGTGACACCAGCCCAGTCAAAGATTGCTGACAACAAATACTTGGCTTTTGGAAAAACATATGGCAAGGTATTAAGTAGTAGACATTAAGCTCTATATCTGCCTATGATAATTTGGCTGTACTTAGCAACTCTGATTTGCATCCAGGAGATGCTCTGGAATTTGCTGAAGTATTGCTGCATGCTCATCTAGTGGCGAAGTAATAACAAAGAGCAAGAATGAAAATCAATAAAAAAAAAATCCTGTCAAACAACTGTTGGAAAGAAGATAACAAGTATGACAAACCAGTTGGAGACACATCCCCTAATTGTCATTCCAGACAGTAACCAGTGTTTCTGGGTCCATTAAGGCAGCAATAAATATTGAGGAAAGGCTCTCATGAATCTAAACTCCTTGTACTTTCTCCAATTTGGACTACACAATTCAAGAGTGTTAATAACAGAAACCTCCAAAAACTCCAAATCAATACTTGTTTCCTATTCCTATTATCATATGTCATATCTAATCTCCTCCTCCATGTGTCCCTTTAGGAAGACCCTGAACATTGCAAGAATATTTTCAGTTGTTGATAGTGTTGGAAAACAAGTACTTTTTTGAATCACATATACTTGGTTCAAATCTGGAATCCAACACCTGTGCCCTGAAATTCATTAGGCCACAGTTTCCTTATCTTTAAAACATCTATTTTGTTTTGTGGAAGAAAGTGACTAGATGTTGACCAATTTCATCTCCTCTACATGTTCATAGAAGAGGACTATATTTCCCAGTCTCACTGAAATAAGTTGTGGCATTTGATTGAGATCTAGGCAATGCAATCTGAGCAGAATTGATATATACCATATTCAGGTTTGGCAATAACATAACTGTTATGGTTTAGATATGAGGAGTTCCCCAAAAGCTCACAGGTGAGCCAATGAAAGCATATTCAGAGATGAAATTATTAGATTATGAGAGGTATAACCTAATGAGTGGTTTAATCCACTGGATGAACTGAATGAGTGGTAACCGTAGGCAGGTACGTTGTAGCTGGAAGGAAGTAGGTCACTGGGGACATGCCTTTGGTGTTTAAAATTTGTACCTGCTGAACAGAACTAACTCTCTCTCTCTCTCTCTCCCTCTCTCTCTCTCTCTCTCTCTCTCCTTCCTGTTTGCCATGTCCTGAGCTGCTTCTCTCTGTCATGCCCTTCCACCATGATGTTCTACTTCACCTCTGGTCCAGAGCTATGAAATCAGCCAACCATGGACTGAGACTCTGAAACCCTAAGCCAAAATACACTTTTCCTTCTCTAAGTTGTTCTTGTCAGGTGTTTTTGTCACAGCAACAAAAAGCTAACTAAAACAATAACCCATGTGATTTTGCATGCTTTCTTCCTTGGCTCATTTGGTAACAGAAGGCAGAAAATCTAGCACAGAATTCTGAGACGGACAATACAGGGAATTTCTAAATAGAGCCTGTGTGCCTGAATCACTACTTGAAGAACTCTATGGAAAGACACTCACCAATATCTGAATAGACTGAGATATGAGTAAAAAGATAGTTTACTATGCCAAGGAAATTGATGACTGTCTATTACATAATTCACAGCACTTATGTTGACTAATCCATACTTTTTCTATTATTCATTAAGATGTTATAAGTAAAGCACCTAACACAGTGCCTGGAACATAGTAAGGGCTTAACATTTGTTGAGGTATTATAAATGTGAACTCACATAAAATATAGATATAAAAGAATATGCAAGTTAGTTCAAATTATCTTCATTGAACAAGGACAATGAAATTATATTCTTTACTTTCTTTGGCTTCTTAATTTTTTACTAGTTCACATGGAAATATCTAGAGATTATTATTTCTAAATTATTTTGTTTCATCTTTATAACTTTAGATTTCTAGTTTCATGCTTAAATTGTCACTTTCCTTTTTTGATACTTATTTTATTCTTTAGAATGTGGAGGAAGCTTTGGAAGATAGAAATCTGTTTGTTGCTTATATGCCAGCTGAATTTTCACCAAGTATATAGGTCAGATAAGGTTCTTTTCCTTCTGTCTCTTAAACATTATTGATTATAGCTTTATCTATCCCTGGTTTTATCTCCAGCATTTGGGTAGCAATTTCTTTTGAATTGCCCTAGATTATTTTCATATAGTGAAACACTGAATGGAGTGGATGTATCACTCTAATATTGCATATTATTTAACCACAACAGGCCTTGAAGTTTCCCTCAGCCATCAGACATAAGTACTTCGGCTTCAGAAATCATTGTGTAACTGCCTTTGTTTCTGAAGCTATCCCCCACACATTTCAGTTCTCTTCTTTCAAATGTGTTTTTAATCCTTCTTTCTACAAGGCAGAAGGAAGATAAAGAAAATCACCAACTGTATAGTACCTAAAAACTGAAAAGTTTCTTCAGACAGTTTCTGGGTTTTTTTTTTTCATAGAATATTCAAAGCTTCTGTTATTTGTGTTTCCATCTGCATTGGATGAGTTGGCCTACTTAAAATGTTCCTATATGGCAATCCTCTTAACAGTGCCAGAACATTGCCTCTGAAGCCTTAATTATTGACAAATTGCCCTAGTGAGAGTGTTTTGAAAGTCTACATCTGTTCAAGTTTTCGTCTATGAGGAGGAGAAGATCTCCTACCACTGAATAAATATTGAAGCAAGAGCAGGAGACAAAATTGTTGCTTTAGGATTATATGCCATGAATTCTGATTATAAAATGACCCATTGATAGATTTTTTCCCCATTCTTAAGAGGTATATTAAAGTCTGCCCTGAGTACCTTAGAATAGAGCTTCTCACAAAGTATAGTCCCTTGGACGAGTGGGATCAGCTGCACATGGGAACTTGTAGAAATATAAATTATTAGGCCTTGTCTCAGTGTGCTTTAGTAAATCCAACAGAGTTTTATTTTGTGGGGGATGATACTGGGTGTTTAACCCAGATCCTCACATATTCTAGACAAACACTCTACCACTGAGCTATATCAACAGCTTTTTTTTTTTAATTCTTTTGGAACAGGATCTTGCTAAATTTCCCAGGCTGGCTTTGAACTTGTGATAGTATTCCCTCAGCTTTTGGAATGGCTGGAATTATAGTGTGTACCACCATACCCAGTTTTCAGGTGATTTGATGCAGGGTTAAAGTTTGAGGATCATCACCTTATAGAGTACTGTGAAGATAAGGCAATATACAATTGTTCATAAGTATCTACAGAGGATTGGTTCCAGGCCTGCCCACCCAGTATCAAAATCTGCGGATGCTCAAGTCCCTTTTTACAGAAATGATGTAGCATTTCATATAATTTACACACATCCTCCTGTATAGTTTAAATCATCTGTAGATTACTTATTATACCTAATACAATGCAATTGTTATGTAAATAGCTGTTATAAATGCTAGGTAAATGTACTATGTCATTTAAGAAATAATGATAATGAAAAAGGGTTGTACCCATTCAGTATAGGCACACTTTATTTTTCAAATATTTTCAATTCACAGTTGGTTGAATTAATGGATGTGGAATCTAAAGATATAGAGAAATGAATATACTTAAAACATGATGATGATGATGATGATAATATCTAATACTTATTAAGTAGTTATTGTTATCCAGGCAGCAGGCTAATTGCTTTAAAATAGATTAAGTCATTTAATCATCATAGCAGGTATAAAGAGAAATATGATAACTATTATTATTGCCCCACATTGCAGATGAAGAAACTTAAGGGGGAAGCATTTTTTTCAAGTTCAGATAACTTAATAAGTGGAAATCTGGCTTCCAAAACCAATTATGCCTTTGGAGTTCATTCTCCTGACCAATATAATGTATATCATGTGATTGGTCTCTGAATTCCTAAAGATTTTTAGTCTTGATTCCAACTTGGCATTTGTTTTCAGGGTTTTACAGTGCCCAAGCATTTAACCCAGATATAGAAGCTCTGTAACACAGTTTCTTTTAAGCTTCATATAACTCAGTATTTCTTGAGTATAATCATCTTGAGCTATGACTTCATTATAACTCCCTTATGTGTTGCATTTTCTATTCTTCAATAGTGGTTTGTAACACTTGAACTTTCAGTATTTCTGCCCATCAACCTTTCTCTCAAACATTTACTAACCTATTAATAAATGCAGAGATGCACTGTGGATGGAGTTCAGAAATTTCTGCAATTACTTAGTCTAGTAAAGAAGACTTTTGAAATGCAAATAATGACCTCTTACTTGTCAAGTATCTGTTGTTCTTAAAGCTGAACATTGCTTTATAGTATTTTGACTAATTATAAAATGTTGAAAAACAATATTCTAGAACAGATTAATTTTTCTTATCCTGGCACAAGAGAACTACATGAAAGCCTTCTAGAGATTCAGCTTCCACTCGGCCTTTAAGAGTCTACAAGCATTTAACCATTCTGCAAGAGAGAAGTATGAAGAAGAAAATTGCATCTCTCTGTTAAAGGGCTTAGCCTATTGTGGTGGAATGGGGGTTTGCCTTTGAGAGAACTGGGAACCAGATAAATACCCTAGGAACCACATAAATACTCTAAATACTTCAGGGGAAAAAGATACTTCTATTCTCTCCCATCCCACACCCCACTGCCTTAATTCTATGAGTATCCATCCTAAATGCCTATGCTTACATGAGACTTTAACTTACAACACTGGTTTTGTCATCATAATTACACTGCATAGGAGCTCTTCTCTCAGGGAAGGTCATACAGGCTACAGAGCAAAATGAGTAAGGCAATGCAGCTTCTGAGAGGCTCCATTCATAATGCAGGGGTAAGTATGAATACAGCATTATTCTTTCTGGGGAAATTCTGAAAAGTTTGACCTCAGTGGAATGGGTGCATATTTGCATAATGCTTCATTTCCTTAGAGCAACTCAAGGGTTGGTAACCATTACATGAGGCCAGACAACATCACTAGAAAGGTTAATGGGACCAGAGTATCATTACTCCCAAATTGCATGGAGTCATGCCAAGGTCATTGCAAGGTTTATCAAGGGAAAGATGTTTTCTCAATGGAAAGGGTGACTTGTCTCAGGGTGACAGGGTAAAAGGAAACCAATTGCACATCTCTATATACAAATCTTCCCAGTAAGTCTCTTTTGTGTTAAGCAACATAACTGGATAAGGTATGGAATGGATGAGACTTGTAAAAACCTGCTGGTTTACAACCACTGGCAAGGACCATAGTATGAAAATCCTTTAACCAATAAGTTATTTGACTCTCTTGTTATCACAGAAAGGAAATGAAAATAATGGAAGAAAAAAGTATTCATTTTTGCTTCAGAGTCCCAGCTCTAGTCATTTGTGTGAGTAGTTACATTGATAAATTGATTGATTGGGCTCCTTCATGCAGCGTTAAAATAGCCTCAGGGGCTTTGATGTATGTGAGATGGAGGATTTAACTCAAACCACTTCAATGAAATATCAATGAGCAGTTAAGTCCCTAACAAGAAAAAAAATCTCACAAAGATATGAATGACTCTCTACAGAAAGAAAATTTTCTGATCATCAACTCCTCCCACTGTGCACCTATGCCCTGGCTTAGAATCAAAATGATAGTTAATGATGTTAGCCCCCAATCAAATTTATGGACATTGAAGGTCAAAATTTGAGAAGGAGAGAAAAATAAGCAGGTTAAAACACAAAAAGTTAGTATTTTGTAAGGGCAGAAATATCTTGACTTTGGCAGGGGAGGGGTCTCTGTTGACTGTATCAATACGAAGGAACAAGATTGGACACAGCTTTCTTGTCCACTCTCACTCATTCCAAAACAGTTGATACTGCTGACTTCAGGTTTCTCTGATCAAATGCCATGCCTGGGTTTAGTAAAGAAGATTGCTGTTGTAAGTGGCTTAGACAGAAATCGCTGCAGTACCCAGGATCACCAAAAGAACAGTCATAGGCACTAAGTTGCCCTCAATATAATTCCTAGTCAAAGGGCAATAGCCTCTTAATGAACAATGATGTAACTTTGTATAAATCTCTATTAGCCTGAGGACAAGCTCTGGGGATTATTGTAGTTCAGACTCTAGGTAGGGTACTTTTTCATAAAGAAATCTTCCTGTGAATATTTGGTGACTCTTCATCCCTAAATTTGGAACAGTAGAACTGCCTTGATAATTGGGTTGGGAAGAGATTATGACTCTGAAGGTTTTCAAATTTAGGACTTAGAAAAAATGTTTTATGAAAAAATGCCAATGTTGTTTTAAATGGAAGGGGGTAAGTCAAAACCTAAAACTAACCCCTGAATATCGATATTGTCTACTATCAGGTTTTGGAGTTCATCTGGTATGTACCATTCACAATTTCAAGGTGAACTGTCTTTAAGGGCTTTACAGTGTTATAATTTCATTTTAAAAGTAAAGTCAACTTCAATGCAAAATGAATAATATGAAAAACTGAGATTGTTTCAGAGTCATTATAAACTCTTATAATAAAAATTATTTGGAACAGATTATTTGGCTAGCATTTTGCAGTCAGGATTTATATTGCATTCAACTCTCAATACCTAGAGTGAGACCAGAAAATAGAAAAAAACAATAAGTGATTCTATATGAATGAATGAATGAATGAATGAATGAATGGGTACAAACAAAATTGTAAGCATCTAGGGCTAATTCTGTTCTGAATGCCAAAATATTGTTTTAGCCAAATGCATTTAAATGTATTTAAAGTAATTTCCATTTTTATTCATTATCTGGGAAAGACAATCAACCAAAATAGAAGAAAAAAAATTCAAACCATAATCATGGTAATAACTAAAACACAAGAATACTTCAAGGTTATTGGGTCTGCATGAGTAGATAGGTAAGTAAAAGGAATTGATGAATGGTTCCAATAAGCAGGAAACACAGGTAAACACAATTGGAACAGGAGGGATAGAGGATAAAAGGGCACAATATTTTAATAAAGAATCATCTAATTCTTTTTATTCTCCCTATGGTATTTGTAATGCTTAATGAAGAGAAACAAAATTTCACTTCGGTTTCTCTCCTCTGTTTAATGTCTTGCTTTAGCCTCTGGGTTTTTCTTAGTGTCTTCCTTATTTATCCCTTTGCATCTATATTACCATTTCCTCCCAAACAAGGCCTAGGAAAAGCCTTTGGCTATGACAGCACAGACACCACATAGTTTTTGCCCTGCCAGATTATAAAATCCTTGGTCTAAATTTCTCAGGATATTGACAAAGACAAGGTGTTTACTTATCTTTCTCTTCTGTACTCTTATTAAGGCTCACACATGGTTCAGGATATTTTTACACTGTCCCTGAAAATTAAATCTTCTATAAAGTATCACCTAGTCTTGTATAGTTTTTGTTGCAGTTATGTAAATTACATGCACTCCCTAGGATTCACTGACCTCATGCTTTTGACATACTTCCAGGACTAACACTTAAAAGTATGTCCAATAGAAAAAGTCAGAATTTCAAAATCAAGTCTAAATATGTTTTTATCACTGTCTATGAGAATTGTCAGAGAGAAGAACTCTCTAAATAAATGCTGCAAAGTAATAATCATAGACAACAAAACACTTCAAGGGAAACAAGCAATTTGTTAACATCCAGCTCTCTAGCACCTGTGATAAAGGACATGACAAAAATTCTCTACCAGCACTTTAATATTGAACACTAATCAAAGCAAAGATTGGTTATCCACTTCAACTCACCATTTAAGGCCATTTAAGTAGAAAACTTTGGTGACAATTCTAATATCATTATTCAATCTATATTTCACTCCTTGCAGTTTAATGGAGTTCAGAGACAATGAACTTTTCACAAAGTGACCTAAACAGATACTCAAATACAGCCACAAGAAAAACAGGACTAAAGGACAAAGAAAATAGGGCTTATTGATTTTTGCCCCTCTCTACTCTCATTCTATTATCCCAAAGAAAACAATGAAAGATTTATTCGTAATTAGCAGTGATAATATATTCCTCTCCTTCTCTGAACCATCCCATTACTTGTTACTTGATTTTCTGAAGGTTTCTTTTTAACATCTCAATCCCCAAATACCCTTCATGTTAGCTGCAATAGTGACACATGAGGCTAAGCAGTGTCTTTAAATGGCAAAAGCTTTATATGGACAAGCCGCTACATAGATACCACATTACATGAGGAAGAAGGGATTTGGAAGGCAGTGTGAACTTCTCTGAAAATCAATTCATATTCCTATGACCAAAAACTGCACTCCAGTCTATAACCTCAGCTTTGTCTGCACATTATAGCTTTGGAATATTCTTACTGGGTTCTCAGTATCTTCTCTTGTAATTTTATCCCCTCTGCCCACCCTACCCTTGAAATTGCTTCCAGGATATGTACAATATCTATCTTTGAGAAGTAACTCCTGATCTGAACTCCCCAAGCTTTACATGTAACAAAGAATGAAAGAAAATTTATTGAGAACAAAATACTCTAATACATGGATCTCCAGCCAATTTCTCACTCCTGAGCTCCAGTTCCAAAATAGGTCATTCACATTCTGAATGTCTCACAGGTAGTGCTACAGTCTGAATGTTTGTGTTCCCTTAAAATACATATGTTGAAGTCCAATACCAATTTCAATGGTATGAAGCGGTAGGGAATTGAGTGTTCTACCCTTATGAATAGGATGAGTGTCCTTATAAGAGAGGTCTAAGGGGAATTGTTTGCCCCTTCCACCAGGTAAGAACATAGCTAGATGACACTATGTAAGAGGAAAGGGCCCTCCCTAGACATCAAATTTGATGGTGGCTTGATCTTGAATTTCCCAGTATACACCTGCGGGCAAATATTTCATATATATATATATATATATATATATATATATATATATATACACATACATATATATAAAGTGCTCAGTCTAAGGTGTTTGGTTATAGCAGCTCATTTAAGACAATCTATCACATCCCAAACTAAATGCTTCAACTTCTCTTCAACTCAGCCTCTTCTTCAATGCTCCTTGTCTTAGGGCTTCAATATGACATCCCACAATCTGTACATTCTAATATGCACATTTGATCTTTTCACTCCTTTCATGAAATCCTTCCAAAGTAACTTTAAAATACAATACAATTTTCTTAGTATGGTGTAGAAACCCTTCAATGGTTTTACCTCAACCAACACTTAGGCTTCATCTTTTACTACTACTTCTAGTTCTTTGAATGTACTCTGCTTGTTCTTCTCTCCTACTATTCCTATTGCCTGCAATGATCTCCAGCTCTTACTTCTCCTGGCTTATTCTTACTTATTTCTTTAAAAATTTCTCAAGCAATACCCTCCCCCTCTGGAGCTTGATTCTTCCAGGCACTGAGGCTGCATTGAGTGAACCTTCTTTGTGTCCCCATGATATCTCATGTGTACATGTTGCAGAATATCCTACTGTAATACAAATGTCTTATGTCTCTTCCAATAGACTGTGAGCTACTTTGTATGCAAGACCTTTATCTGTTATTCATATTCCCAAGGACATACCTCAGCATGTAGTAGGTAAAGTACATACCAGATAAAGGTTTAGTGGGTATATAACTAAGTGACCAAAGTGCTCTGACTTGAATAGACATAGTCAAACAAAGACCAATGGTTCAATCATTTGATGTAAGCAATGCAAATGTATTTGGGGGGGCTGCAGTTATTAGTTTGGCAGAGATGCTGTCATAGTTTGTGCCCCCAAAGGTTATGTCTTGAAGGCTTCGTCCCCAGCTGGTGGCACTATTGGGAATAGTTGGAAACTGTAGGACATGTGACCTACTTGGAGGATGTAGGTCACTGGAGGTATGCCTTTGAAGGGTGTATTTTTTCCCAGCCTCTTCCTCTCTCTACTCTCTCCTGTCTCCTATCCTTTCTCCTCTCCTCTCCCTCTTTCTCTGCTTCCTGGCTGCCATGAGGTAAACAGCCTCTTTTGCCACATGCTTCTGCTTCCATGATGTTCTTCCTCACCTCAGGATCAAAGCAATGGAGCCGGCTGACCATGGATTTAAACCTCTGAAATCATGTGGCAAAATAAATCTTTCCACCTTTAAGTCGCTTTTTCCAGGTCCTTTGTCACAGTGACAGTAATTGGACTAACATATCTGCCATAGCAAAGTGCCACAAACTGGGTGGTTTAAACAACAGAAATTTACTTTCTCACAATTTTTGAGGCCTGAAATCTGAAATCAATATGTCAGCTGTAGGAGATGTGGGAAGAGCCACTGAGGTGTATGCATCCTTGCAGCTGCAGAGTGGGTAAAATCCTGTGGAACACCCAGGATTATCATGCTTGGGCAGTACACCCCCAAGTGACCCCTCTGCCAATAGGGCATTGTCTCAAGAGAGTCTCACCCCATCCTCCAATCTCCCTCTTCTTCTGCATTGTGCAGTTTCTGGCTGGACCACTCTCATAGGCTCTCATATTTCTGCTTCTTTGTTCATTAGCTCCCCTCCTATATAAAAGATGTGTGCTTCCACATTAAAGCTGAGATTGTGTCACAGAACCTGTCTCTCGGAGTTGATTCTTATGCTCCATTGCCTCACCCCCTCTGAGGAAACCCCACGCTTCATCACAGTCAGCAGGACTAGTTTCTTCTGAGTCCTCTCCCCTCCATGGATTATAAGTGGCTATTTTCTCACTGTATCTTTTTATGTGTTTAGTTATAGACAGATGCAACCTTTATTTTGTTTGCTTTTGATGTGGTGCTGAGGATCGAACCTAGTGCCTCATATGTGCTAGGCAAGCTCTCTACCACTGAGCCACAATCCTAGTCCCTCATTGTGTCTTTTCATGGTCTTTTTTCTATGTATCTGTGTCTTAATTTCTTCTTCTTATAAGGACAATAGTCATATTGAGCCTACTCAATGTGAGTAGAGTCTACTCTAGTAACCACATTTAACCTTGATTATCTCTTTAGAACTTATCTTTGCCTGAAGTTACATTCGGAGGTACCAGGGATTAGGACTTTAACGTATGAATTTCATGGAAACATAATTCAGCCCACAACAGACTCTGAAGTTACACAGTTGTTCTCCCACTAATTGGGCCATTACAGATTATTCCTTAGTATATTCTCTATTTCAGTCTATACTCTGTTGCTCTAACAGAATATGTGAACTGGAAAATTTATAAAGAATACACATTTATGTTGGTGCATGTTTCTAGAAGCTGGTAATTCCAAAAGCATAGCACTTGTGAAGGCCTCATGCTACTTAAACTCATGGCAGGAAGTTAAAGGCAAGTGGGCACATGTAAAAATGAAGTCATATAACAAGAGACATGCAAAAAGAGAAAGGAGGAAGTTAAACAAGTACTCTTGTGAAAACAAAACTACTCCTGTGAGAGGCGATTAATCCCTTTATGACAGCAGGTCCCTTATGACCCAAATGTCTCTTAAAGTTCCTTCCACCTCTCAACACTACTATATTGAAGAATAAGCCTTAATATTAACATTGGTGGGGACAAACCACATTTAAACCATAATATTCCTCAAGTTATCACAAGTTTCTACCTTATTTTTATTACTTTTGAACATCTGAAACTTATTCTACATCTCCCTTCATCCTTCCTCCTTTTGCAATACTTTGCCCCACATATGCAATTGTGCTAGGAATAAGGAAGTTCTATTCTAGAATTCAACTGAATCTTCTGATCCAGACAATGACCAAATCTTCCAATAGCATTGGCATGTGCTAGAAAAGCTAGGCTAATGGACTTCTTTTATAGAGTCACCTCTTTGGTTATAAGATCACACAGCTTAGTCATATTCAAAGTCCTAAACAGGCAAAACCTTCAAGGATCTTTGTCTGACTCCCTTCCACTTTTGTGGACAACTTCACACATTATATCCTGATTTAGAGTTGAGGAAAAGCTAAGTAATCTTAACTGCTACTTCATGCCATTAAAATCCAGAAGCACAAATGCAAATTATATTAAACACCTCACAAAAATAAAACATGGGTAATAAATAGCTTTCTCTCATCACAATCCCAGTATTCATTATAATTATTTCTACTTTGCTAATTCCCCCACCCCACCAATCTAACTTCTACCCTGTGTAAGTCAGCTTTCCATCACTGTGACAATATATCTGAGAAAATCAAATTAGAGGAGGAAACATTTATTTTTGGCTCATGGTTTCAGAGGATTCAATCCATAGTCTCTTGGCTTCATTGTGATGTGCCTGTAGTGAGAAAAAATATGGCAGGAAGAAGGTGGTAGAACAAAATTGTTCACCTCCTGGTGGCTGAGAAGCAGGGAGAGAGGAAGGGACTCTGAACAAGTTATAGTCTCCAAGGGCACACCCCCAAATACTAACACCCTCCACCTAAGTTCTACCTCCTACAATCCCTACCACCTCACAAAGGCTCATTCAAATTATGAATCTATTAATGGATTAATCCACTGATGAGGTTAGAACTTTCATGATCCAATTACTTCCAAAAACTCCACTTCTGAACACTGTTGCATTCAACACACGAGGCTCTGGGGAACATTCCAGATCTGAAGTATTACACAACCCTTATTTTGGCCATGTGATCTTTACAAAAATCTTCCTTCTTGGGACTGCATTGTGGCTCAGTGGTAGAGGGCTTGCCTGGCACATGTGAGGCACTGGGTTCAATCCTCAGCACTACATAAAAATAAATAAAACAAAGGTATTGTGTCCATCTGCAACTAAATAATTTTTCTAAAATCTTCCTTCTTGTCTGATGACGCAGCATGTTCACTATTTCTATTATACAGAAAATAGTTGATCAAGGAAATACATTAAAATATCTATTAATACACCCTCATTTTAAAAGTGGGAGAACTAATTTATCGAATGACTAGAATCCAATATTTTGTACCCAGGAACTAATTTGATTTTTCTCACACTGCTGTCTTCAAACCTACTCTATTAAATATCTTTCAAGTCCATGGGTGACATTTGAAACAGTTCCCTCAGTTTTTTATGTAACTGTCATGGGCAATAAAGAATTTCAGTTACAGGAATTTAAAAATCCTATCTGTTTCAAAATACAGTACATTACAATATATTTTTAAGTATCATCACTGTGTTGTACAATAAATCTCTTGAACTGATTGTTAATAAGCTCAATTGAGTCATCCCATAAAGTCTACATATTTTAAAACATTATGTAATGTATGATATGTACATATATATACTTTGTCAATTTCAAAATGAATAAACTGAATTAGAATTTTAAAACATTAAAAATTAATAGTATTTAATAGCTATAGGATACAATGATGAAGCAATAATCTATGAGAAACAAAAATTCAGAAAAGTGACAAAAATGTTCAATAGATTTACATTTAAAACTTCTCTCTCTCATCTAATTTAAAGCTTCTTCCACATTCCAGCTTGCATTCCATCAAGTTTCAGATTAGCTATTAAGGAAAGAGGGCATGATCTATTATGTTTCCATTCTTCTACCTTCCTTTTTTATTTTTCTTCTTTCACTCACTATGTTGTGTAGCTCTGGCTTCTTTGACGTGGCTATGGGATGGGAGGTGTATTAGTCAGGGCTCTCTGGAGGAACAGACTCAACAGGAAATATAATTATAAAAAGGGGATTTTTTAGATTGGCTTACACGACCAGAAACTGGATAGTCCACAATGGCCATCTGCAGGCTGGAGAGCTGGAAGAACCAGTAGCTGTGCAGTTTAAGAGGTGGAAGCCCCAGAACAAGAGGGATCAATGGTGCCACCCTAGTCCCAGACCAAGGCTTCTGGAAAATCCCTGGAGAATCACTGGCAGAGTCTGCTTGGGAAGAGTGAAGAAGCGAGAGTCCAGTATCCTCAGAAGATCAAAGCAGCAATCAAGAACCTGTTCAAGAAGAGCCAAGCTTGCATCTGCATCCGCTTCCTTGTTCTTTCAATTTTGTTCCATCCAAGCCACCATTCTACTGAACTGTGCTGCCCAAGCTTAGGGAGGGTCTCCAATTCAGTTCACTATTCCACATTCCAATCATTCCTAGACACTCCCTCATCATCACACAGAAACCTCTTAATCCTTGGCATCTCTTAATCCAATCAAGTCGAGGATTCAAATTAATCATTATAGGAGAAAAGGAGAAAAATAAGTGAGACCCCAAGGTCTTAGAGGGCTGGTAAATTATGACCTTTCCTTGATAGATATCCAAATACTGCCTAGTTCTCTTATGAGATATTTTTAAGAGTTGTTTTGCAACCTGCCAAATCCTCTTGCCAAGGACCTTCTTCAACAGATTTACTACACCTTCTCAGCTCCTGCACTGTAATAGTTCCCCCATTTCCCTCCAAGCAATCTTTCTCTGCTGGACTTCCCTTTTGCCAGAAGGCAGAGTTCTTATAAAGACTTACAGAACAACTCTAATATGGATTCTTTCCTTGCTATCTTCTTCATCAACAGAAAAACTGAATGTTTTCCCCACCAAGGGCAGAAGTGCAACCTGTACCCACTGTAGCCTCCAAACTCCTGTTCCCTCTAAATTCCAGGGGCTGCCCAACAAGTGCTTCATCAAGTCTTTTTTCTATACTCTACTCTAGTGCCATGGTAGCACTGGGGCTCAAGAAAACCCCTTATTTGGCTTAGGGTAGAATGTAGAAAGAAGCTCTTTTCTTCACTTTTGACAACTTTTCTGTGCCATATCCTCAACAAGCCAAAATTTATTTTCTTAAAAATTTCCTCTCACCAATCTCCTATCAATATTTATTTCTCTTATAGATAGGTTTAAGGTGGTACGGGAGCAAGATATGTAGGATTTATTTGGACTCATCACTTAGTTAGTCTTACACAATATTGTTTAGAATGTGGAAGAGTTTGTCACTTATTATTCTCTGTGTGGGGGAATCAGAGTTCTGAGGCAAAAAGTCATGTGCTATTTAACATATTGCTATACAAGAATACTGAGGTGATGGTTCACTTGTTGAAAATTATACAGTAAGGTAGAAGGCACAAGAGATGAAAACGTATGTTGCAAAACTCATTTTATGTCGCTAAATTAATTTTCTCCTCAATTGATTAGTTCTATAATTTCTTCTGAGTATATTCAATTTCTCCATCATGATTCCAAACCCTTTGAGGAATGGAATGGTATCAAAATGATTTTGTGTTTTGCCTTCATTTTCAATTCTGAACATAAACTATCCCAACACATACACACAGATAACTAGTCCTAGGCAAGCTGACAAGGTGTCAAGGTGGTAATTATATAGTAGGTGGTCAAATAGATTTTCAAACTGACAGGCTAACACATGAAAATCTCTATTGCTTATTTTGGTAATTTTTCATCCATATATTCCTTAGAACATATTGAGTGAATGCTATATGGAAGTATCTAAATGCTAAAATTCATAGAATGCTACCAATCATAGAATAGTTTAAGTAGAAATTATCTTAAAGATTAGTTGAACCAAACCCTTCATCAGACTAAGGGTATGTTAAGGCTCAGAGTAAAAACTAAGTTGCTTAAAGTTACATAGTAAATAAGTGGATATTTCAAACACATATACTACTTGTGTATAGTTGCTAATTTTATAGCAACTACCAGCTAGTGTAGAATTTACATTCTTGTTTGTATTCATACTTCCATTTTTTTTCACTATTTTTAACTCGCTGAATCTAATTTACTGTAACAAAAATAGCTTATATCCATCAATACTACTATACTCATGAATGATTGAAAGTTGAATTTATACACACAGACACCTCACTTATCATGGGTGTGCCTTATCCTTTTTCTCTGATCATCAGATTTTGAATATGTGAAATGAAAATAATAATAACTACCTCATACTGTAGATTAAAAGAGATATGGAGATTAGGTATCATGTTGAAACATATGCTAAATTTATATGAGCCAACAATGGTCAAATAGAAAAATGTCATATTTCAGTCTAATTATTTCAGATCCATATTTCAGATCCAAGCACAATGCTTGGATCAAGCATAAGATCAACAAAGAATGGCTATTATGATATTTTCAAGAACAATAGGGAGTTTTTAAAAAATCAATGATCTGTGAAGAACTTGCATGAAACACAGCTAATTTTTTTAAAAAAGTTACCACTCTAGAATATAGGAAATTTTTCTCAATGTATATGAAAGTCATTTTTGAAATTTACATGGACATTTAAATTATATGGAATTTTGGAATGACTAGGTTTGTAGAAATTAAGAGATGCCTGCATTTCAGTATTTCTTTTAGATCCCCTAACTATTAAGTGGGATTTTACAGTTCCCTAGAGGTATTTTTAATAGTCCTAATGAAATTCATTGACACCACTTTAATATTCTGATTTGCCTTAACAGAAGACAGGGTCAGTACCACCAACAAGAGCATATTGCAGCAGGCCCTTGAGTGAAATTGAGGACTCCCTCTGGTTTACCATCAACAAGGATGAACATTTTCCACAGTGATAGATTTTGTTTATTACTGAAAAGTTTATCTTTCCATTGAATATGCTTAGGCCATAATGTTAACATTCCTCTAAATCCTTCTATAAATACATTTTTTTCTAGGACTGGGGATGGAACCCAGAGGTACTCTACCACTGAGCTAATTTCCCAGCCCTTTATATTTTTTTATATGTTTTTTGGAATGTACCACCATAACTAGATATAACTACATTTTTTATCAGCCACCTTATCTGTAGTTATTGTACTTGTGTTTTACATTTTATCATCACTGAGTGAATGAGTTCTGCTTCTGAGTTTAATTCCATCAAATACATTGATCAAATAAATGTTTATTGATGTACTAAAAATAAAACCTTTCTAATATGAGGGTGAACTAAAAAATGTTTCCATTATATCAAGCATTGCTGTAAAAGCCTTCAGAACTTTGCGAGTGTTAGATAATGTCTAACCTTGTAAAATGTCTTTAATATGAAATCAACATTATGGAGAAACTATAGGAAAAGCATGTATCATGAAGCTGGAACAAAATCTCAAATCCACAAAAGCTAAGACCATGGGATAAAAAGATATTTCTTTTTAGCTGCTTCCCTCTGTCTGTCAAAAAAGCAAACACACAAAACTCCCTTCACTGTCACTGTCATTATACAGTAAGAACACATTATTTAAAATAATGCAGAACAAAAGCAATCTTATCCAACAATGATCAATAAATATAAACCTAGTCAATTAGAAGTCAAATTGATAAGACTACCCTGCTTATAAATATGCTCCCATTTTTAGATTTCCTTTATTAAAGGTAGTTCAATGGCTTTCTGGGTAAAGTGTTTGTAGGGCATAGTGCTAAATTACCCATTACACTGGAGAAATAATGGTGAATTAGAGAGCCATGGTAAATTACCTGACCAACTATTCTATTGTCTCATTTTGAACAGCTTTAAACTGTGAAATTTGGTTTTAACACATTCCTGGGTGGCAGATAAACTATTGGGTATCTTCAGAACCTTATTAAACTTTCAACCCGATGGTTGTTGATCTTCACTACACATTAGAATCAACTAAGGAAATGCAAAAGGTCCAATGCCCTGGACCACACCATACACCAATTAATCAGAATCTTTAGTGGGAGATTTGGACATCATATCTTACAGATCTTTTAAGTCATCCTAAAGTGAAACAAGGTAGAGAACTGCACATATACCTCCATTTATCAATGGAACAGTATATGTGGTTCATAAACAAGTTCTATAGCAAAATTTTGAGCTATCATTTTAGCAAGACAACAGTGGGATGATTATCTGGGCTCCCAAGTTGACTAACTTTGAATGTCAATGTTCATTAGCATATACATCATTCATGTTAATTCTTTCTCACACACAATGTAAGGGTTTCCAAACACTTCAATATGGAAAGAAAAGGGAGGAAAAACTTGCAAAAGGATAGACATTTGGTATCCAGGGGTGTGAAGAAAACAAAGAGTAACTAGAATTCCTGGAACTGACATTCGGAAATACTCTTTTTTCTTCACTACATTTCTATCCAAGTTGTTGAGTTAGAATACCCATGGAAAGACTGATTTTTTAAAATATGCTACTAATTTAAGTAATGAATGCTGGTTGTCACAAAGAGAAAAGCATTTTGTAAATATGTGACTCAATTTTTCTTTATCTGCTCCAACAATGAACTACTATTTTTCATCCCCAAACTGATAGCATCTCTCATCATAATCAAAAAAGAATGATGCCATGACAATAACCACAGAAGTCAAACCTTTGAATCTAGTTAGAAACAAGTCAGGGAAAGGGGGATATGTTATACTCTTTTTACTTTAGGTATCTATTTGCTTTGTTCTTTATAATTTTGGGGAAAACACACGAGGTCACAATAGAATAAAATTTCCTTATGTAAAGAAAAGACATGCTTAATTTCTCAATCTAAAAACTTATCATTCTCTTCTCACAGATTAGAAATATGATGACTAACCCTGAAGCAACTATGCAGACTGTCTATAAGAGAGGAAATCAAGCATCAGATGAACTCCTGGAGAAGATGAACCTTTATATTCCTGTCAACCTAGAAGACATACAATTCCCTTCTGAGTTATTTTTGACATGCAGTTTTGTATTAAATTTTTACCTCATGCCAGTTTCAATGCTACTTTGAGTCTCTAGCAACATCACACTATGAGATAAATTATACAAATTTGCTTTCAGTGGAAATTACTTTTACTCAAACAAACAGAATATAAAACATTCCTGTAATTTCTGTGTCTGGCTCCAATGTTATCTCAAATTCATGGCTGTTTAAAAACATGGTTCTTCTCTAGAAACATGAACCAAAATAAGCTATCCTTCCTCTAAAAATAATAAAATTAAATTAAAATAAAACCTAAGAGTTCTTAACCCGGGAGTCATAGATGAGCTTCTGGGAATCTGCAAATAATTTGAGATTATTATGAACAATTTTTCCTCAGACAGTATTTCATTGGTTTCATCAAATCATATAAGGAGTCAAAAATATACTAAGATAAATTTTCATCTATGGGATCTCACCTAGAGCATCAGTGGTTAAAGCAAAATCTGCTCAGGTCAGGTTCAAGTATCAAGAATTCCAAGGTTCACTCTAGGGAACCAAAAGACAGGAGTCAGCATCCAGTTTAGGTAGTAAAGACTTGTGTTCCGGTGTTTAGACGATGTCCCCTGTCTAAACTCTTGAGCTGAGAATGAGTTGGTGAAGGAGATCTCTGAGGCTGATACAAATGCTCCTAAGTCATTCAAAGAGACTGAATGGAGAAACTAGTATGACTTCATCTGCTACAGGTTCAATGATAGATATTTCAAAAAAATTTCTAGATTAAAAAAACAGGCCTAGACACCATGTGCATAGTAGTAGTAATGAACAAATACACATTTTTCATGTTTCACTTAAAAGAAAAAATGCATTATGCACATTTGCAGTTCATAGCTGTTCCTTTAATTTCAGATGTTTCAAGTGAAAGCGTTTAAAAAATTGATCCAAAGTTATAATCCAATTCTCTTTAAGAAAGTGTTATTCATATTATTATTAATAATTTATTAACTGGTCACAGTATTCTCTAGAGAATTAATGTAGATATGGCCCTTCAATGATCTCTGGTTACTAATAGAAAAGTATGTGGTATATTGATTTCATCGTTCAATTGATTCACTAAGCACCTAGGTACAACAGTTGTAAGCACTAGAGAAATCCATGGAAGATCTGTAAATAACTTCGCACATTATGGTAATGACAATTTAACTGAAAACCATTTTATTTCCTGGGAATATGAGACATAAAATCAAGTAAAGGATTATGCATCCCACTTTAATATGTAATTCTCAACTCATACATATTAAATATTAAATAGATTTTGGAGCTGGATAATTTGTGTATGTGTTGCCATATATGCATAATCTGTTCAGATATATAAAACAATTTTGTCCTAGTTATCCATACTTTCGGTCATATTTTGTTTTTTCCCCTCAAAGGCTAAAGATCATCTTATGTATGTACTCACTCAAAGAATATGTCACAGCCTAATCTTGAAATTGAAAAAAAAAAACCTACCAGGAATGATATTAATTGCTATTTCAGAGCCAATACTGGCTTAGAACTTAAGATGAGACTATCTTACTAAAAATCAAATGTTTTTTCACAGTATATCAAAATATAAGTCATATCACCAGGTTAATGCTTTTGAAACATGAAAATATGGCAATGAAATGTATTTTTCTACAGCCATGGATGGAAAAACAAACAAATTTGAAACCAGAAAAATATTCTTATATCTTTTGGCTGCACCTTCTATTTTTAAAGGTTAGCTCATCTGACTCTTACAATAGAGCAAACATTAGAGCAAATCAACCAAACCCCATAACCAACTATGGAATTGGTCATCATTTATGAATCATTTGTTCCAGAGCTTAGACCACAGGATATACCTTTTTTAGGGTTTTTCTTACAATATTTCATTTCTTCTTGCTAATATCCTTAAACAATTCAACTAAGCTATATCTCTTTTAAAATGAAGATGATTAAGAATTCACATCTCAGACCTCACTTAGCTTGGCACAGCAATTTGATTTGAACGTCAACTTCCCTCCAATATTATCTTTTAACATTATGAATAGTCTTTGAAATGTGTTCACATTCATCTGGCCATATGATCTCACAGAAATTATATAACATCATTACTATCAGTTTCTTCATTACTGAAACAGGTTTAAGTCAGGCATGGTTGTGCATACCTGTAATCCCACTGACCCGAGTGGTTGAAACAGGAGAATGACAAGACTGAGGACAGCCTGGACAATTTAGCAACACCCTGTCTCAAAACAAGTGAACAAACAAGCATAAAAAACAGTAGTTTATTAGTTTAATAATACCTACTCCTTAAAGGGTATTAAGTATTTAATGAGGTTAAGACATAAAGATGTTTCAAGTGCCTAGCATATAATAAGCATTCAATGAGTTGTCACTGTCATTAATATAACTATTAATAAAAATTAAAATCGCATACTGCACTAACACTCAAATAACATGCCAACCCATACTTAAATATAATGGATTTATTTCTTATATATGACTTGTAGATTTATTGGCATTGCAGAATTAATTGGAAAAATGAGAATAATATGGCAAATTTGAATGTTAAAATCATTCACTTTTTACCAAATACTCACCTTTAAGGCAAATTTAAAATTATCTTGTTTAAAATTTTAAACAGTAATAAAATAATAAGAGAAGAAGAAAGTATGTGCATTCAATTGCCAAATAAATTTGAGGGTTTTAGAAGAGGAATGATGCTCCAAAGAAGAATCATAGTTCCTTTCCTTGATAGAACCAATGTTTATGACTCTTTTGGCCATTTGTTTAACTTTTGCATAAAAATTTCTCCCTCTCATAAATTTATACTTATTTCTATGTGAGACACTTTGAGGCTCATCCAAGTAAAGACTCTGTGTGTTTCCTCCCCAAGGAACATGAACATTTAGAGCTCACCAATTTCCTCCATTCATGTATTTTGAAATACCTATCCTTATAAAGTTCCTACTCTGCCAGGCAGACATTGTACTAAATTGTGCACACACTTCTTATTTAATTTAACCCACATTATGGAGGAGCATGATGGCCAAGTAGGAAGTTCTAGCCATTGTTCTTCTACAGACACACCATATAACAATAGTATGCAGAACAGAATACCTTTATGAGAAATCCTGAATTCAGTTAAAAAATCAAAGCACCCTAGGAATGCAAAAAAGAAGAGTCCTCCCTACATTTGGATCAGGAATTATTTCTCAAGGTATTACTCTATAGTCATATAAAGAGATACATCAAATTTCTTCCAATTTATTCACTCCTTACCAGATGGCAAGTTCTAGGGAGTCACCTAACCTTTGTGCAATGTCTCCTATATAACCCTGGAGCTGTGATACTTTACGGAGGTCCACCCCTTCCCCCATATATCTGTCACTCAACTTTCCCAGGTGCAGGCTATTAGGGAAGACCAGTGTTCAGGATTATTATTCTAGCTACCTGAGCTGACACTTATTTTAAAAATGTAATCAGAATTCTTCCAAGGCTTGTTTTACTTACTTATTTATTTATTTAAATAACACCTGTCTGGCATTTGTCACAACCCATTCAGAGCTTCTTTATTTAGAAATAATGATAAACAGCTGCAATTCAGCCAGAACGTTTCCAAAGAAAAACTATACATTTTTATTGCTGATAAATATTGTGCACTTCATAATTATGGAAGTTAGCCATGGCCCAGGGCCCTATCTTTATAAAAAAAGGGAGTTTTATGCATCCATAGAGACTGTTTTCCAGATAGCAAGACCGTTTTCCAGACAAATAACTGAAATCAATTTAGCCACTTCCCCTTCAAGGGACAAAAGAGAAATTTCTCTGGTGTTTCAAACATAGCTGAAAGCTGTCACAAGTCCAATTGAGAAGCAAACTTAGTACAAATTGTGTTCAACCAAGCAATCAATTTCAAAATCCTACTCCCCCTTCTTCTAAAAGCAGTAATCTGTAAACTGGCCTTTGTTCCATTATTCTTAAGTGAATGTGTTTGCATTAACAGCAATATTTTCAGTAAAAGTTATCCATATACCGATTTCTGAAAGCTTTCAGTTTGCTGCTGCATATTGTATTTAGAAGAAAAGACATCAGCTAAAGAGCCTACAAGGTTCACTTTGGAGTGCAGTTGCAAACTGCTGGAACAAAGACTGTTCAGGGATCCCAGTAGAAAGTACTCAGGCCAGGTCTTCAGACACCTTAGTGCTCCCAGTTAAACACCCATTTTTCCAATGGGTTAATTGGGTAAAAAAATGATTACTCTATAAATAGGACACATATCCAGGAGTCAGACAGCCAGGATAAAGTGTTAGAGTCAGAAAATTAATTTGATTCACCAATGTAACGGTTGTCTGGACAGGTACTGGCCTGGGAGACCCCTCTAAATCATGAAAAAAAAATAAGAATGAGGGATAATAGACATATTCATATGATTATATGGCTGAACATTTACATAGCTTTTCAGACTTTTCATAATTCTTTCACATTTAGTAATTTAAGTCTCATCCTAACTCCCTGTAGGAAAGCCATTCCAAGCTCCATTTTCAGAGATGGTGAAAGTGTGACTTCCAAAAGATTGACCTGCCATCTAGATATAACACTATCATAGTTCTCAAAAGAGTCAGCTCTTATTGAGGGCAGACACTCAGCCATGTTTCACTTCTGTGTCCCTAAAGTACCTGTCATGTTGATGACAACTGCTTTGTTATATAAACGAGTACAGTTACCTGGAAAGCAAGAGATCCACTAGAGATGCAGTAATGATACCTTTGTAAAATAATGATTGCCATAAACTCTTCTAATTAAGATATTGATTTGGAAGGTTGTAACTTCAACATTTGGAAAAAAATATAGAATTCACATCTCTGATATTGATAGGGGACAGACAGATGCAAGGGTTGGGTTAAGAGAATAATTCTATACCATGGGACCATTGTGCTGACCCACACATGCTTTCTTTTCCAAGAAGCAATTTACCTGCAACCCTGCCTGGCTTAAGTGGATAGGATATGTCACATTCTTCAGCAATCTACCTGTTAACTGCAGAAATGCAGGTCAGAAAAATATGTCAATGAATTACCCTGACAGGGTAGACATTTGTGACCCTTTTTACAAACCCGATCTTTAAACTAAGAGAGGTAAGGATAATTCCTCCTAATCATAAAATCTGTAAGAATTTATGGTTAAGAATCTAATAAGAACCAGTCATCATGGGCCAACATGACCTAGAGTTGTTATGGCAGTGGGGAATTGAAAGTCTAATGTCATCCTGTTATCAGTCAAGAGGTAAACCTGAGTGGAACTCTCTGGAAACTTTCCTGGGATTCCCATTAAAACAGGAGTGCAGGATAAGCATGCTGTCCCTCTCCTCTCTGAGAGGACCTACTCTCTCCCTTGAAAGTCTTCCATTTTCCCCTTTCCATCCCTTCTGAGCCAGTTTCACTCTGAGTAAATGCCTGAAATATTTCTGACTTGATCACAAGAATCTGGATTTGAAAGGGGGAGTCTTTACAATGCCTCAGTTTCCCAGAAAATCCCAGTACTGTAACAATATTAAAACTAGAGATGTGGTAAATCAAATACGTCTTTCTTCCATGGTAACCTCAGAGTAGAAATAATTTCACAGACCTAAATGGATGTACGAATGATTAAATTCATGGTGATTCCAAAAAAGTCCACAAGTTGCCAGTGATTTGCTTTTTGTTTATGCTGCCTGTCAGTCCTTTTTCATGTGGAATTTCCTCTTTTTGCTCCATTTAGCTCCATTTGAATATCTTTGCCCCATTAAGGTTTTTCTGTTTTTTTCCACCACTCCCTCCAAAAGGAGTATGATATTGACAACATATGACTCTTATCTCTCTCTATCTTTGAATATGGCCATTTGTTTCTACTGGGTGTTGGGTCTTGCATTAGAGTTATATGAATAGTTATGCCAAAACACTAAACTGAAAATTACTTGATGGCAAGAAGTGGGTCTAAACTCTTCTATGTCACAGAACATACTGAGTACATAGTAGGCACCAAATAGGCCATTATTGAATTGAATGACTGTGACAATGTGGTTGTAATACTACAATCTCAGCCACTCACCACTATTTAATATTAATAGTGGTTAATATTTAACCACTATTTAACCTTGATTTCCTGTATTTTGGATTTGTCAAGCTTTTGTAGTTCTCTTGTCTTTCCATATTGCTGTATCCACCCCATGTTGTAAGCTAATGAGAGATAAAAACACAAATCATAATATGATCCACCTCATTGTAGTGTCTGTTTTCTTCCTAATCAAGAGATGCTTTTTTCTACATGATTACTTTCTCCTTCCTGATCCTTTGAATCCCAGAGTTATCTTAAAAGTTCTTTTTATCTGTTTGCTAAGATAATATATTAATAATAACCATATTTTACAGGTATCTAAAGTAATATGTTTACATGTGTGTTTATGTGTATGTCTACATATTTCTCTTATCATACCTACTTCTAAATTATATGTAAATAATTAAATTCATAATCATAAATACACAAGGGGAAATAAGCTTTCTGAACCACTGCAGAATTTATAAAAGAAATACTTCTTCTCAGGGGCACCTTTGCATGCACAGATTTTGCTTTTTTACCCTACGTGAGGTATAGCCTCATGATACTGAGAACCTAAGGAAGAAGATGCTGAGAATAAGTAAGACATGGCATGCACCTCTAATCCAATCTATGTGGGAGCCTGAGACTAGAGGATTGCAAATTCCAGGCCAGTCTGCGAAAGGTAATGAAAATTTGTCTCAGAAAACAAAACAAAAATGAATGAACGAAATAAAAATGGGTGAGGATGCAGTTCAGAGAAAGCACCTGCCTAGCATGTTAAAGACCCTGGGTTTGATCTCCAGCAAATACACACATACACACACACACACACACACACAATGCTGAGAACAAGAAACATGATAGTCTGATGTTGATAAATACTTAAATGCATATGTTATTTAATTCTTGATCAGTGATCTAAGTAAGCCATAATAGTGAAGGGATATTTTTCAGCACAAAATAAGACATTGTAATGATTTCTCATTTATCCATTTTCTGTTGTTATAACAGAATATCTGAACCTTCATAATTTTTAAATAACAGATTTCTTATAGTTGTGGAGTCTGGGAATTCCAAGAACATGGCATGAGTATCTGGTGAGGGCCTTCTTGCAACATCATAGAATGGCAGAGGACATCACATAGTGAGAAAGCATGCTTGAGAGACAAAGAGACAGCAGGCCAATTTATCTTTTTATCAGGAGCCTAGTCCTGCAAAAACTTAGCCTACTATTATAATAAGGGCCTTAATCCATTTTCTTCTCCTTTCTTTCAAAGTCAAACTAAAACAACCATAATCATAGATAAGCAAAGAAGATTGAACAACCACTATGCTTACAGAAAAGTAATAGATAAACAGGCTTCTACTTAAATACAGAACATTGGCAATGAATTTAACTTGTTTCCATATTAGGCCTTTATTAAAATGCCACGGATAGGAATGATAAACTGTATTAATCATCAGGGACAAAGAAACTAGGAAAGGAGACAAAAGCAGACAAAATAATATTTCAATAGAGTTTTAGAAAATGAAAAGTGAAAATTGATTCCACAGAACAAAAATATATATAATCGAAGTTCTTCAGAGGGGGATGAGCAATGAGAAGTAACCCTACATCTCTGCAGAATCTGAGTCTTAATATATGTATAGAGGTACCAAGTGTTGCAAAAGTAAGGAAATAGCATGAAACCAAAAACAAGATAATTAGGTGAAAGATATCAGAAATTGTTTAAGCTTATCATATCTCCAGATCCATGCAGTCTATGACTACCCTACCCTTCCACCCCAACAGGAAAAGATAAATTTAGTCTGGAAAACTGAACTGGGGAGACTGCAGACATAAGGACTATAGGAGAAGGATAAAGCATGGGGCTAAGAACAAGGAAATGAAAATCCATTAGCAAGCAGTAGAATCTTCACCTCTCTCCCTTAACCTGTTCCCAGACACAACTAGATAGATATCTCTACTACTCTGCTCATGACAATGTAGTGGATAATTATTCATGGAGAGAAAGTAAAATCTCTAGATTAAAAGATCTCATATTTATAGTGTTCTTATGAAAAGACCAGATCTTACGTTATCACCATTCAGGCAATTCCACCAATCAGCAAGCTTCAACCTCTCATCTTACATGCACACAAACTTAATCAACTTTAAAATATATTACCCTTAAACAGCTAAAAATACCAAAAATTTCTCCAACTTGAAACTCTTACAAGAAGACAGATTATAAAAACCAAATACCTTTTGTGTATCATTTCTTAAGTAATACATGTTTTATCAACATGAAAAAGTCAAACTAGAAAGATAATAGGACCTGTGAAATAAGTGATTTAACAGAATGAGAGGTTACAGAACAATTGTGCCCCAGATCTAGAGAACAGAGAACAACTGTTCTTGATTGAAATAGAAGGATATAAGACTGTGTGAAATAAGTTTATAGGGAAAATTAGAAATAGAAGAGTTGCTGCAACTTTTTCTAAGCATTTGAGTACTTGCAAAAATATTGACAGACATTAACAAAGATTCTTACAGAAGAAAGTCAAGTTAGGCAAATAGAAAACAAGGGAAATAAGAAACCAAAAGAGAAATGAATGATGAAAAAGTGTAAGAGAAAAGAAACAGAATTATGTTATACCATGCAGTTAAACAGTGAACACTATTTACATAGATAGGCATTGTATATCAAATAATGGGAGAAGTGAAAATGTATGAGAGAGAAGTTTGCATTATTACTCATCTATTACAGGAAGTTAATAAACTATATGGTGTTGATAAATCCAGAAATTACAGTATAACCATATCATTTAATATTTCAAAATAACTAGAATAGAGAATTTTGAATGGTCTTATAAAAAAGAGATGATAAATGTAAGAGATGATATGCTAAATACCCTGAATAGATTATTACGCAATGGGTACATACTTCAAAACAGCACACTACACCTCATAAATATGTACAATTATTATGTCAAAACCAAAATTAAAAAGAAAGAAAGAAAATGAAAGTAAATACTAGAAGAAATAGCTAAAAATTTCAAATGAGACTGGGAGTAGAAATATATGTGGGCAAAGGGACAGCTTCAATATAAATGTTACTGTTAACCACACACGTATTCTACTTTTGGTAGCACTAGATGTTTTTGTTTGTTTATTTGTTTGTTTTTGCACAGGGGATTGAACCTAGAGGTGCTTTACCACTGAGCCACATCCCCACGCCTTTTGTAAAATTTTGAGACAGGGTTTCACTAAGTTGCAGAGGGTCTTGCTAAGGGATAAAGGCTGACCTTGAACTTGCTATCCTCTGCCTCAGCCTTTGAGTCTTTGGGATTTCAAGCACGTGCCAACATGCCAGGCCACTAGATGTTTTTAAAAAGTAAAAGTAATGCAATAAAATGAAAATAATTGCCAAAGAAATAGGATGTGAGTGTAATAATATGGATGTATCTGAAAAAGGCATAGTGAAGAAGAAATCAGCCTGTGTTGCCTCAAAAACAATGAATAAAGATAATACTACCAGCCAAGTTTTTAAAAATGCACTGCCATTAATTTACAGGATTGTCTGGGGCTCATTTTGTATTTTTAACAATGATATGAATAACTATGTATGTCCTAAAATAGATGCTCTTGAAGAAAGGTAGCATTTTCATCCCTCAAAATGTGATAACTTCCATTTATAATGAAGGAACACAACATTCCTTCATTGGATTGGATAAACAACCTGAGACAACTTGGGTTATTTCTCCATTGCTGTGGGTAGATTTAGGTCACTTACCTGATCTTTGGTCCAATTACAATGGGGCCAACTACGCTCATTTGCAAGAGAACTAGCTAAGGGTAGAGGGGTACAACCTAGAGTCATGGACTAGAGATAAGTTAAGGGGCCTCAACATAGAGAAATAAATTCAGGATTTTCACAGAGTGTTTTCTCAAGAGAAACAATGCTTACTTTCAATTTATTTTATTTTTAAGCTATCTGCTTCAATAAACCTTTTCACCTACATTATTTATGGGTTTATTTTGGTAGAGTCAGCCAAAAATTCAAGACCTTATCTTTACTTATATATTTGTTGTTTACAAATTATTCTAGAAAAGCTGCCATATCTCTCTATCTGTGATAGGAAAATACTGCACAGAAAAGTCCTTTTTAAATTACAATTATATTTCTTGTCCAATTTAATTCTCACATACAGAATTTCACCTTACTCCTTTAATGGCATCTGAAGAATCTTTCATACTCTGATTTATGGCTCTCGAGATACTTCCCAGTTTCTTCTTTTATGATGGAAAAACAGGATTCACATTTCTCATATGGTAGTTACAATGGAATTACCATCAGAAAATTAATGTATTTAATAACTGTCAAAAGAGAGTGAAATGTGGCTGAAACATGGAGACAACTATATTTATTAATCCTTTCAACCCCCTAGAGGCATCCGATAACAGGATAAATGTCAATAAAGTTTTGATCCAGAGCACTCTGTCATTTAAACTTTAGATGAAGAAAAGATGTCCATTATTCAACTAGACATGAGAGCATCCTAATAAATAATGGTCATTTACTTTATGTTGCTTTTAACTTGATCAGGGTTGAATTTCTTTAAATTCTAAGAATCAACTAGAAAATGTGCTTCTTATCTGGGGTCAATTATGAATATTTTGACACTAGGAAGGGAATGACCACATTTTAAAATCCAGAGAGGGTTCCTCAGTGTAAGAATGTCATTTAATCACTGTTGAAATATTATTCCCTTTGACTTTCTATTCTCATTTCCTTCCCTATTTTATAGGTGGCAGCATTTCCATTCTGGGTATCCAACTGTTGCGACTGTGAAGAGAAAGGACCCACTCAACTTTTTCATCATTTTCAGCAAAGTTTTTGGGTCAGAGAACTTTGCCTTTTGTCCCACAAAATATGCATTCAAGACTTCTTAAGGGTGTACTTGACAACAGCAGGGATAGTGGGAGAGAGATTACGCCTAGTTCCCTTTCCCCTCCCCGGGCACCCATTATAACTTTTCTTTCTCACTGCCCTTGAAAAAGCTCCAGAATATCTCCTTCCTAATTAATCTAAATTTTCATAGGAGCTATTAACAACAATGCCACATGTCTGTGAATCCTGGTTTCACCTTCTGTGGGTTAGGACTAAGGGAAATTTTTCAGTACCTAATACACCATTGGCTTTTGAGGAATTTATAGAAATGTATCCATGGCCTAAATTTCTCCTTGACTCAGGTTATAGGCCTTCCAAAATATTTTCATATTTTAATTTACTTCCCTAGAATACTGGGTGTCTATTTTTCAAATTGCCTCATGGTCCTTCTTTGTATTTTAAAAACCTTGCTTTGACAGCAGCAGAAGTGGGAAAGAGCTCTGAGAAGATCCAATATTGTTTTTCCCTCTCTAGAGAGCCCTTCTCTCATTATTCATTATAGCCTTGTGTTTTTTCCTTTCCTTTTAAAATTTTAAATCATGTGTGCCCTGCTCCATATCGCTGCCCACTCTACCATTCCTCTGCGCTCTATGACAAAAGCTACAAAGGCAGCTTTTGGAATTTAAACCTTTGCCAATCCAGAGCCCTCACCACCATGCACATGCCCAAGAGGAAGAAAAATGAATCCCATGAAACTATTTCAAGTTTCTGTTAAGATCATTTTTCTATTTATTTGAGTTCCAATTTATGTCTAACTATGCCTTTTAAAATTCTCAAATTTACACTATCTCAACTTCTTGCTACATCTTTTCTTAATTTTCAAGACTTTTAGTAGGAAAAATTCACATTTATCTAGTATAGAATATCTCTATGTGGTTCAAAAATCCTTCTTAATTTTGATTCACAAACTCCACTTTTCATCTATAATTGTCATTGCTTCCATTTTTCTTTCCTTTCTCATCATACAGAGGCCAAGAAGCAATATATCTTGGATAATCTTTCCAGATTTTCCTGCATGGCACATTCCTCTTTCTAGCTGGTACAAACTCTCTTTCTCTTTCTGTCTCTCTATCTCTTCCCCCCTCACACACACTCACACACACATACATACGTACACACAGAACACATAATTTGCATCACCATTAACCCAAATTATTTTATCTAATTCAACTACTAAAATTGTCAAAATAATAAAAAACTTTACTTTGTTATTTCATTTATACTGTAATACTGTAAATATTGAATGTTTATCCTATATTACTAGGTTAGCTTCAATGAAAGCACTTATTTTGGGATGTATGCAATAGTTGCAGAGAGAGAAAGAAAGAGAGAGAAAAACTGCAGTTTGCTGAACTTTGGCTTTAGCTGAAATGGGAATTTTTTCCTCATACTCTTCACTGAATGGAACTAAGGCCTCAGATCCAGGAATAATCAAACAAAGTTAAGCTACAACTGAGCTTACAATTGGGAATGAACTGCTATGAGGGTACTTTAGAAGACCCATAAAAATGACTTTAGACAATGAGAACTGCAAAATAAAGTCCCCTCTTGGAGAAGTCATGGCTTAATAAACTTGACTCTACAGTTATAGAAATCAGTCTTTCCAACTGAAAAAGTAGTCTATACTTTTTTACTTTTCTAGTCAGGCTAGGCTAATAGCCCAAATTATACTCTCCTCATCCCTCTCTAAAATGTGCCCAAAGGTTGTCATGTGGATGGGGGTTTGACTTACTGAAGTATGGCCCTGGAACAAACAGTTGGAGTCAAAAGGAGGAACATATAACAGGGAGGCAAATTTCAGGTCAAAATAAAGAATAAATTTTGAACCATGGGGCTGGAGTTGTGGCTCAGTGGTAGAGTATTGCCTAGCACATGTGAGACACTGGATTAGATCCTCAACACCACATAAAAATAAATAAAATAAAATCGAGGTGTTTGTCCATAAAAAATGTTTGAACCATAAATGTTGCCTGAAAATCAAATAGGCTTCTCCAAGAAGTAGGGTTTGAGCAGGCTAGGTGACTTTCCAGGAATATTACTAAAAGGACTTAAGGATGAATGTAACAGGGAAGTGTCTAATATTTTTTCTGACTCCTAATAGTCCATGAGTTTATCCTTTTACAAATGGTCTCTAGAAAGTAACAATTTATCTGAATATGTTATTTTTCTGCTACTGACACTCTATTCAGGCATTCTTGCTTACCTTCTAATAGCTCCTAGCCTAGTTTTGATCTGGGACTAGTCCTTGCTGTAACAGAAAGCATACATGAACATTCCTGGCTGGAATAGGTCATATGAAATACAAATTTTCTCTGTGCTATTTTCAAGGGTGTTTTCCAACTGATTTTGCCCTTCCTGCTCTTTCATTGCTTGAGACTTTTCTGAACTCAGCCGTTTGTACAGCTGCTGGCTTTACTTATCAGTAAATTGGTCTTTGAGGCTCTTGTTTTCCCCTATATTTCTGACTCATCACTCTGACCTTTGATTCGCATGAGCTCTTGGAATCCAGATTTCTGACATTATCTCTAACAGTGAAATACCCAGGACCCTAAAACAAACAGCTTAAATCCAGGCTGCTCTGTCACTGACCAGCTCTGTGTCCTTGGGCAAAACAGTTGTCCTCTCAGGACTTCAGTTACATCTTCTGATATGTGGGGGATGAAAGGAATATCTATATAATTGGATTATTATGAGGATTAAATGAAATATATAAAAGGGAAAGCACATATCACTTATATTTTGAAGGCATTAGAAGCACTTTTGGAAATGTTACAGCAACAATTAACAGATATCTCTTTGGTTTTCTATAACATTACTTCTTCAACTGCTATTCCTTGCAGATTTTCTTTCTGAACTTTCTTACAGATGTTTCGGTCACTATCTGGGTCCTAGGATTACTTCTGTATTATCTGTACCTTGAACCCTTCCAAAAGTGAAACAATGACTTAGGCTCTTTACTTCTGTCTGCATCTCTGCTTCCATTTTGCATCTGTCTACTTTGCTCTGAGTTACCACGGATCCTAGGAACAGCAGATATTATCAATAAACATCTTGCAGTGAGTTGAATTTACCTCCCAGGAAATAGCAACTTTCTTGTCAAACACAATTCCAACACAATCCCCGCCATGGACTACTTAGTATGGTCCATTGTTATCTCAGGATTGGTGGTGGTGGGGATAATGAGCTATCACACTATGCTCAATCAAGATTGCCTGCTTTGATGGCTATGCAAACCCTTGAGCTATTCAAATTCCCACACTTTGCCATCACTCCACTTTCTATAAAACCTTAAAATCATTGTAAGCCCATCAAAGACAGGACGGAAAACACTGGTTCCTTTTTCTTCCCAATGTGGAATTGCGAAGATTGATTAAAGTTCTTTTCCTGCTTTCACTATTCCTTTTTCCATTTGGCTTTTTGGGGCAAATGACTGGACCCTATTTGTTGGACCACCAACATCAGGTCTCTGGCACAGGGCTCTGTTAACAATAGGTATTTAAGGAAGTTTAGAGTAAAGCAGGCCTGGAACAGAAGCCTGAACCCCATTTTAATTCTTCCTTATGCTATAGGTATGAATGAGATTGGTGCCCTTATAATAGAGTCCCCATAAAACTCTCTCACCCATAAATCTCTCTCACTGAGATTCTTGCAATCTCAGTCAGCAAGAAGATAGCTGTCTATGCATCAAGAAATGGGCCTTTATCAGATAACAAATTTGCCAGTCTTGAACATTCTATTCTACGGAACTGTAAGAAATACATTTCTGTTTTTTATCAGCTCCTTAACCTCTGATAATTTTTTATAGTAACCCAAACACACGAAGATACCTGTTGGATGCCATCTAAGTGACCATGCTTCTGAAATGCGGTATAGCAAAATAGAGAAAAAGGAGGACCCTGGAGTCAGACTGCTTTATTCAAACTCCACTTCTACTACTCTCTATGTGATCCTGACCAAGCTACCAATTCAACTTGTGCCTCAGTTCCTCTAAATGAAAGTAGACATGATGACAATAAAACTGACTTCACAGAGGCAATGTGTAGTGTATACAAATTAATATAACAATAGTATAACCTAACATACAAAACAAAGATAGAATTTTAAAGGCTGCGAGAGAAAAGCATCAGATTACCTACAGGGGGAAACCAATACGGATATCAGCAGATTTCTCAGCCCAGACCCAAAAAGTAAGAAGGGCCTGGAACGACATATTTCAACCTCTGAAAGAAAATGGATGCCAACCAAGAATCTTAAACCCAGCAAAACTTACCTTCAGATTTGGTGACGAAATAAAATCCTTCCATGATAAACAAAAGCATAAAGAATTAACAAAGAGAAAGCCTGCCCTACAGAACATTCTCAAAAATACATTCAAAGAGGAAGAAATGAAAAACAACAATCTCAGTCAACATATGGAGGAATTACCCTAAAGAAAGAGTCAATCAAAGGAGAAAGAAAGTTAAGCTAAAACCCCAAAAAAGCTAAAATGACAGGAAATACAAGTCCTATCTCAATAATAGTGCTTAATGGAAATGGCCTAAACTCATCAATCAAAAGACATAGACTGGTATATTGGATTAAAAAGAAAGACCCAACAATATGCTGCCTTCAGGAGACTCATCTCATAGAAAAACATGCCCACAGACTAAAGGTGAAAGGTTGGGAAAAAGCATACCATGCACACGGACTGAGTAAAAAAGCTGGGGTTTCCATTCTCATTTCAGACAAAGCAGACTTCAAGCCAACGTTAATCAGAAGGGATGAAGAAGGACATTTCATACTGCTTAAAGGAAGCATAAATCAGCAAGACATAACAATCATAAATATTTATGCACCAAACAATGGTGCATCCATGTATGTCAACCAGATCCTTCTCAATTTCAAGAGCCAAATAGACCAAAACACAATAATACTGGTGGACTTTAACTTCCTCTCTCACCATTGGACAGATCTTGCAAGCAAAAATTCAACAAAGAAACCATAGGACTCAATGACACAATCGCTAATTTAGACTTAACAGACATATATAGAATACTCCATCCATCAAAAAGCGAATACACTTTCTTCTCAGCAGCTCATGGCTCCTTCTCTAAAATAGACCATATGTTATGCCACAAAGCTACTCTTAGCAAATACAAAAACATAGAGATCAACCCTTGTATACTATCAGATCATAATGGAATGAAATTAGATATCAATGATAAAGTTAGAAACACAAACTACTCCAAGACCTGGAGATTAAATAATATGCTATTGAATGATACATGGATAACAGAAGACATTAGAGGGGAAATTAAAAGATTCTTAGAGGTCAACGAGAATAAAGGTACAACATATCAAAATCTCTGGGATACTATGAAAGCAGTGCTAAGAAGAAAATTCATTGCATGGAGTGCATTCAATAAAAGAAAGAAAAGTGAAAAAATAAAAGACCTCACATTACAGCTCAAAGCCCTAGAAAAAAGAGGAACAGGTCATCACCAAAAGTAGGAGAAGACAGGAAGTAATCAAAATCAGAGCTGAAATCAATGAAATTGAATTAAAAGAAACAACTCAAAAAATTGACAAAACAAAAAGTTGGTTCTTCGAAATAATAAACAAAATTGATAAACCCTTAGCCACTTTAACCAAGAGAAGGAGAGAGAAACTCCAAATTGCTAAAATTCGTGATGGAAATCGAAATATTACAGCAGACACAATTGAAATACAAAACATAATAAGAAGCTACTTTGAAAATTTATACTGCAACAAAATAGAAAACCTGGAAGACATGAACAGGTTCCTAGAGGCATATGAGCCACCCAAACTGAATCTGGAGGACATACACAACTTAAATAGATCAATTTCAAGCAATGAAATAGAGGAAGTCATCAAAAGCCTACCAACAAAGAAAAGTCCAGGACCGGGTGGATTCACAGCCGAGTTCTACAAGACCTTCAAAGAAGAGCTCATTCCAATACTCCTCAAAGTATTTCATGAAATAGAGGAGGAGGGAACCCTTCCAAACTCATTCTATGAAGCTAATATCACCCTGATACCAAAACCAGAGAAGGACACATCAAGGAAAGAAAATTTCAGACCCATATATCTCATGAACATAGATGCAAAAATTCTTAACAAAATTTTAGTGAATCGCATACAAAAGTATATTAAAAAGATAGTGCACCATGATCAAGTGGGTTTCATCCCAGGGATGCAAGGTTGGTTCAACATCTGCAAATCAATCAATGTAATTCACCACATCAACAGACTTAAAGTCAAGAACCACATGATTATTTCAATAGATGCAGAGAAAGCATTTGATAAAATGCAGCACCCATTCATGCCCAAAACACTAGAAAATATAGGGATAGTGGGGACATTCCTTAACATTGTAAAGGCTATCTATGTTAAGCCCACAGCTAACATCATTCTAAATGGAGAAAAATTGAAAGCATTCCCCCTGAGACCTGGAACAAGGCAGGGATACCCTCTTTCACCACTACTATTCAACATTGTTTTTGAAACTCTAGCTAGAACAATTAGACAGACCAAAGAAATTAGAGGAGTACAAATACGAAAAGAAGAGCTCAAACTATCCCTATTTGCTGGTGACATGATTCTATATTTAGAAGACCCTAAGAATTCCACCAGAAAACTTTTGGAACTCATAAATGAATTCAGTAAAGTAGCAGGATATAAAATTAATGCTCATAAATCTAATGCATTTTTATTCTTAAGTGATGCATCCTCTGAGAGAAAAATTAGGAAAACTATCCCATTCACAATAACCTCAAATAAAATAAAATACTTGGGAATCAATCTAACAAAAGAAGTGAAGGACCTCTACAATGAGAACTACAGAGCACTAAAGAAAGAAGTTAAAGAGAATCTGAGAAGATGGAAAGATCTCCCATGTTCTTGGATGGGCAGAATTAATATTGTCAAAATGGCCATACTTCCAAAAATGCTATACAAATTCAATGCACTTCCAATTAAAATCCCAATGACGGACCTCATAGAAATAGAGCAAGCAATCATGAAATTCATTTGGAGGAATAAGAGACCCAGAATAGCTAAAGCAATCCTTAGCAAGAAGAGCGAAGCAGGGGGTATCAGAATACCAGACCTTCAACTATACTACAGAGCAATAATAACAAAAACAGCATGGTATTGGCACCAAAATAGACAGGTAGATCAATGGTACAGAATAGAGGACACAGAGACAAACCCACATAAATACAGGTATCTCATACTTGACAAAGGTGCCAAAAACATACAATGGAAAAAAGACAGCCTCTTCAACAAATGGTGCTGGGAAAACTGGAAATCCATATGCAGCAAAATGAAACTAAACCCATATCTCTCACCCTGTACAAAACTGAACTCAAAGTGGTTCAAGGACCTAGGGATTAGACCAGAGACTCTGCACCTAATAGAAGAGAAAATTCTTCCAAATCTTCATCACGTTGACCTAGGACCAGATTTCCTTAGCATGACTCCCAAAGCTCAAGAAATAAATGCTGGAATCAATGATTGGGATAGCGTCAAACTAAAAAGCTTTTTCTCAGCAAAGGCGACAATCAGCAATGTGAATAGGGAGCCTTCAGAGTGGGAGAAAATCTTTGCTACACACACTTCAGATAGAGCACTAATCTCCAGAATCTACCAAGTACTCAAAAATCTTTACACCAAAAACACTAATAACCCAATCAATAAAAGGGCCAAGGAAATGAAAAGACACTTTACAGAGGAAGATCTACAAGCAATCAACAGATTTGTGAAAAAATGTTCAACATCCCTTGTTATAAGAGAAATGCAAATCAAAACCACTTTAAGATTTCATCTTACCCCAATTAGAATGTCTTTTATTAAGAAAACAGGCAACAACAGGTGTTGACGAGGATGTGGGGAAAAGGGTACACTCATTCATTGCTGGTGGGAGTGCAAGTTGGTGCAGCCACTCTGGAAAGCAGTGTGGAGATTCCTTAGAAAGCTTGGAATGGATCCACCATTTGACCCAGCTATCCCACTCCTTGGCCCATACCCAAAGGACTTAAAATCAGATTACTACATTGATGCAGGCACATCAATGTTCATAGCTGCTCAATTCACAATAGCTAGATTGTGGAACCAACCTCGATGCCCTTCAATAGATGAATGGATAAAGAAACTGTGGTATATATACACAATGGAATATTATTCAGGCATAAAGAAGAAAGAAATTATGGCATTTGTAGGTAAATGGATGATGTTGGAGAATGTTATGCTAAGTGATATTAGCCAATCCCAAAAATCCAAAGGCTGAATGGTCTCTAATAAATGAATGATGATGCATACTGCTGGCAGGGGGGAAGATTGGCAAGAATGGAGGAAGGATAGATAGCATAGAGGGAAGGGAGTTGTTGCGTCTGGGTGGGGGGGGTAAGAATAATAACAGAACGTGTGACAGACATCATTGCCCTGTTACATGTATGAATGCACAGATGGTGTGACTCTTTGTGTACAACCAGAGAAACAATAGCTGTACTCCATTTGTGTTCAATGAATCAATAAGTAAAAAAAATACAGTTTGTAAAAATAAGATTTAAAAAATTTTAAAAAATCAATAGTATATAGTGTTATATACTGTTAAATTATATTCAATTGATGTTAATTATTATTTTTTTCCTCCCATACAAAAGCAATATCTCACACTCCTGTAAAAAATAGTGGTTCTTAATGGGTTTGGGGAAGCCAGTATCAGATAATCCAGGATTTAAATATTTGAATTCCATGTCCTCAGGTTTTTTGGATGATTCCCATACATGCACAGAAGCATCACCCACTCAGATACTGACCTAAACTTTTTCACAATTTTTTCTTTCCTGATCATAGCTTCCAGTCTGTCTCCATATTCTGTTACTACCACCCATGGTCCTGACACTGAGCTTCTCTAGACTGCCTCCAGAGACATAACTGTACAATCTCTATGGGCCATAAGCGAGCACCACATTCACACAACAATGTTAAATGTCAAACGTACAAGCCACAAACCTGGTGATTCTCATACCTGTGACTGGAAAGGGAGGAGCACCTCAGGGTGCTCACTAAATGTGAAGAGTATTAGCACAAAACAGTCTAGACTAGGGAAGAAGAGATAGAGGCAGATAGGAGATTTCAATATGGAGAGGGGAAAGGAGCTCACACAAAATTCCATGAAGAATAGAAATAAATAGTTTTTTGTTTCACAAGTTTTGCTAAGGAAAAATGTATTGGAAGGCATTAGCAGGAAAAAAATAGGTTTCAGTTTTTTTCATAGTAACATAGAATTCTCAAACACATTGGAAGTGTAGCTGGGCTAGGATTGACAACTCTCAGGTTCTATTCTTGCTTCTACCACATATTTGATATGTAACGCTGGAACAGGCTTTTGCCCATCTTAATGTCCCTTACATTCACCATTCCTGACACAAGGAGAACTATTGCTATGGTCTGAATGTTTGTGTCCATCAAATTCATGTGTCAAAATCTATTCTCAATGTTCTAGTATTAAAAGGAAGAGGTGATTAGTTCATTTATTTAAGAGGACAAGGGAGCTCATTGCCCTCTTCATCATGTGAGAACACAGCTAGAGGGCACTATTTTTGGAGCAAAAAGTAAGTTCACACCAGGTACTGAAACTGCTGATGCCCTGATATGGGATTTCCTAGCCTCTAGAACTGTGAACCATAAATGTATACTATTTAAAAATTGCATAGTGTAAGGTATTTTGTTGTAGCATCCTAAATTGACTAAGCCAATCTTATTCCACAAATTTGCTAAAAGAACATAAGGAATTGAATCACTTTTTGCTTTTAGCAATAGCAGCAGAGATACAAAAGAGATGGACCTGATATTCATTCCATAGGGCTGTGTATAAGTTGGACTCCAGCTGGAATCTGAAACAATAACTTATTTGTTAATGATAAACTTCCTTTCAACAAGCTGTTTTGTCAGAATAGAATATGAGAAGCCATTAGAAAAATCAGGGTTAAGGTACAGATCCTGGTTCTCACAATTACAAGTTGTATGACCTTAGCAAAGTTAATTACTCCTTGGACTTTATTTTTCTATGCCATAAAATGGGGAAATATAGTATGTCTCCTATTTTTTTATGAGAATTGAGATAAAGCATATGAAGCACTTAACTCAGGTCTTATCACAGAGTAAATGCTAAAATAATGTGACCTATTTTTATAGTTTAGCCACACTGTTCCACATTTGGCAAAATCAAGAGAAACAGCAGGATATAAAAAAAGGGTATACAAAGAAAGGCACTACGTGAGTTATTGCCGGACAGTGGGCTTGATGTCAGGGAGAAGTAATTGTTGATGGATGTGCCACTTGCTAAAACTAGGATGCACCTAGAAAATGGAAAAGGCAATATCAGAAGCAATTAAGCTTGGAACTAATATCAGGCAGATGAGAGAAGAGGAAAACTTGTTGGAGGATCTGTTAATTAGTATGCAGTAACCAGAGTCATGGTATGAGCCATTCTAAGATACCTCACTGTCTAGGGGTAAGGCAGGATAATGAAGACAAACATCAAGGCAGGAGGTTGTCCATGCCCTTGTTTCCAAGGATAAAGTTTTACAACCATTAAATAAATATTAATGGGACCTCTATTATATGCAAGGCATCTTCTATGTTCTCAATATTTTTGAACCCTGAAAAATTGATATGCTGAAATTTTAATGCCTAAAGAGGTGGTATTAGAAGGTGGGGACTTGGCAAGTGATTATAACATGTGGGTATACCTACCCATGGGCTAATCTCCTTATAAAAGAGACCTGAGAAATACACCTCACTCCCTTTCACCATATTGAGTACAGAGTGAGAAAGATTTATCTATGAACCAAGTAGTGGGCTTTCACCAAATACCAACTGTGCCAGAGCCTTAGTCTTGGACTTTCTCTTCTCCAGCAGTGTAAAAAATCAATTTCTATAATTTGTAAGGTACCCAGTTTAAGGTATCTTATTATGGCAGCCTGAATAGACTAAGACAGCACCTTTATGACATCTGAGAATAGCATACTGCCAGAGGCTATCATGCCACTGTAAACTCTTCAACTTGATCACCACTCATATTCCTTTTTCATTCATTCATTGATAATGTACTATGTGCCAGGTATTGTGGTGAGAACTTAATATGCAAAGAGAAAGAGAAAGGCAGCAGAAAGTTTTTGAAGTTGCCTGTTTTGTGCTCTTCAGTCCAGGACCTACTATGCTGATTACCCTGCTTCAATCTATCTCAAACACTGATAATCAGGTTTCCATTGTTGCATCAACCAGAAAACTGGGTATCACAGAATTTGCTTACATGGTCCTCAGCTTGACTGAGAATACCATTTTCTTACAAGTTATAGTTTTCCTTTGATTCAGTTCTCTGTCCAAATCTCTCACAATACTATTCCCAGCAAAGTCACCTCATTAGTTAGAGACTTTACAACTGTACTTAAAAGACCTCTAATTTGTGCTATTGGGTATATTAGTTTTTGGTGCAGACCTTGATTGATAGTGATTTCTACCATCTTTATTTAATTCAAGTGTCCTCTGAGATTGCAAGTTGAACTATCCAAAACATTGTTTCTATTTTCAATTTATCTGTGTAAATCAGGAATGTCTCCATGTTGTGCAACCAAAACCTTATGTAGAAATAAATTAGATACTGAAACTCAATGTAAGAATACAACAGTCACTTAGAACCCCCTACTTCAAAGGTTTATGAAGACTTCATTTATGTACTGAGTATACTCTAATAGCATGAATTTGAACTTGAACTATTCTAACTTATTTTTACATGTTATAGCTCTTTGGAGGAATGAATTCAATTATAAATAATAAGCAAACACATGGCATCCCAATGAGAAGCCTGTACCAAAGAAATGCTTGGAAAAGATTTGTACCTACATGTTCATATTAATCTATCTCTTCAGGAAACTGGAAGGCCTTTTCATTGAGTTTTAGTCATTGTTAAGTCTCACATTCTTGTTATAAGCACAATTCACACTCAGGAACCCGGACAGGAATCATGACTCAGGAACCAAGTTGAATTTACTCTTTTCTTACCATGTTAACAACTATTCCCCTTTGAATTAGTAAATGCCTCCAAACAACAGGAAGTACTGTTGCCCTTCCACTTACAATGGAGTTACATCCTGATAAACCCATTGTAAGTTGAAAATATTATAAGCAAAAATGCTTTAAAATACCTAACTTATAGAACATAGAAGTTTAGCAAAACAGTAAATGATCATATGGAAGACTGGGGGGCGGACTGTGGCTCAACTATTGCTTCCAACATCACAAGAAAGGCTCATACTGCACATCACTCGCCTGGGAAATATTAAAATTCAAAATATTAAATATGGTTTCCACTGAATATATATTGCTTTCATGCCATTGTAAAGTTGAAAAGTCATTAGTTGGCCATCTTAAGTTCTGTACAGATTGCCCTAGACTCAAAATTCTACATAAGGGTGGATAAGTACTAAGTAGACAGGGAAGAATATGAACCAAAGTGCTTTATACCTGAGAAATGATAACCCATTGCTGTGTTGTACCCAAGGTCCTTCAATCTGCCTCACTAAACTAAAGTTATTGCCACCTCACTACTGGTAGGATCTTCAGATTTCTTCATACCCATTTTTAGGTAATTTTTGGACAACTCCTTTCAACAGTGTAACTTTAAACAGTGGCATTTTCTTGTCAATCCTATTCCCTCAACACTAAACCTGGTCAATTGGATGTCTATTTGAATCATCCTTAGGCTTCTTTATTCCTATTCCTCACTGACTTGATTGAGCCCCTCTCTTGGTTTCTGCCCTATTTTCTGTTCTAGTTCTGCTTCCCCTTTTCCTTTTCCTGAACTCTCTCAGCAATTACCCTAGACCAGCTCCTCATGTTCTTATCTCATCTATTACCTCCAGGCTGCCCAGCGTATCTGAGCCATCTACCTTTCAAATGATCACATATATTTAGTACATACTATTTCTGGTTAAAAAATAACAAAAATTGATTTCGACTGTACTTTGTGATCTTCTAGAATCATGAAATGATTCCACCATTGTAAAAATTACAAAAGTTTGTAGGTATTTTTTAAACAGTAATTCAGACTGCCTATATTATTGATCCTATAAACACATACCAATAAAACTGAGAAGGCAGGAATAAAAAAATAACATAGTTAACAATTCAAATCTTTTTGAACCTGAGGCCCTTCAAACATGTTATTTTAACTGTCAGCTTGCACAGTCAGTTTCCTCCACTCTCTGCTTCCTGTTAACTGCATTTTGCTTGTTTTTGTGAATTTCTTGAGTTCCTTTTCTTACATTATTTATATTTCTAAAAATATAATTATCATTCAAATTATGTCTAAAAGCAACTGGCTGTTCCCTCTGAAGCATAGATGGAAAAAGGGAATAGGCAGGTTCTGGGGAAGATCCCTCTGGGTGCCTCCCTCCGTTTCTCTCCTTCAGATACATTAATCCAAATAAAATCACATTAAGGTGAATATCAAAGACATTTTTGAGGGTCAAGGCAGACAAAAACTTGCAGCCTGAAGGACTTTGGATAAATAGGAAGGCCAGATGCTTTGGGAAGTGGGTGATGATTTAGGAAAGGTTTCAGATGCAGATGATCTGTATGTAAGCCTCAGCTAAACAGTTCTCATTATTCCCTTCAGCATCCCACAGCCCACTGACTTCTCAATGGGCAGTCCACTGCCCAGTCACCTTTGCAGAACAGGCATTTATAAATTGGGAGAACTATGATAAAGTAAAAGCCCCAATAAATTATGCCATATTCATACAAAGGAAAACTAAGAAAACATTAAAAGAACAAGGTAGATCCATATACACTAATGTAAAGAGTATCCAGAAAATATTGCAAAAAGAAAAAGATCTGTATGTACATCAATATTTATATCTGTATAACATGATACAATTTATTCTTTAAAACCCACAGGACTACATACAGTATGTGAATGTGAAATCATTAAAAAGAATGTAAAGGTAAGGCTGCCGTGATACACACTATTAACACTGACTGTCTTTGGAAAAGGAAGTTAATGACTATCAAGGGAGAATTTCACGTATCATTTCACATACTTCAGAAAACTTTAACAATGAGTGAGTATTATTTATACAACATACACAAGAAGGAAAAAAAGGAAGGTGATTTTAGGATTAGAGAGGTGATCCTGATAAGCCTCACCATCTAATCTTTGTTCTTCTTATCCACTAACATGAATTCAAAGTAGCTCAGGCTACAGTCAGCCATTTCTCTAAGGGTCAGTGATGCTCCAGGCTCTGACTCATGCTTTCCTTTCAACCTAGAATACCTTCATTCTCCATTTCCACATATTACATTTCTTTTCTGAAATTTCTGCTTACATTTTACTTCCTGCAGAAAGATACCCCTACTTCACGCTGCACCATCTTCTTCCATTCTCCCATCCATCTTACCTATAAGGCACAACTGAATCAAGCAAAAGGGTGAATAGGTAATCAGTTGGCCCAGTTAAATGTCAAACAAAAGGGTAAATGATATTTGTAAGGTGAGTTTTCCCCAAATATCTAGTCTTTAGAGATACATAGTATGCTCCCAGAAAACCAAGACTTTTGAAATCAGAGCACCTACCATTTGGCATAGTAACCATCTGCCTGCTTGTCTATACCCCTCACTGAAATGAAAACACTATGATCCCATAAGGGAAAACTGTATGTTCATCTTACTTTAACCAGCTATCTGGGCATCTTGTGGCCCAGTCTCGTTGACATACAAAATGGGGAAAATTAAAAGAGGCCTCTCCCTAATTAGACATTTCCTTTAAGTAGGAAAGAGTTTCTCAACCTTAACCGTATTGACATTTTGGGTTCTATAATTTGTTGCGGGGGGGGGGGGGGGCTGTCATGTACATTGTAGGATATCTAGCAACATCCCTGCCCTTTACCCACTTGATGTTAGTGACACAATTCCCCAAGGTATGGAATGCAAAAATTGTCTCCAGAAGTTGCCAGATGTTGACTGGGTGGCCAAATCACTGACATAGGATTTTCATGAATACAGTAGAGCAAAGCTATACGTGTATGTATAACATGCCAAAATACACTCTACTGTCATGTATATCTAAAAAGAACAGATATTTGTTTTCAAAAAATTACAAAAAACAAAAAAACAAAAAGAAATGTCACAATGAATAAAAAATAAGAATGGCAATTTGCAAGCAATGGCAATGCAAGTGAAATGGTGTAGAGTGTGGTGGTTTATATGTTTATATTACTGGTATAATTTATTTTAAGAGCTTTATGATGATTTTGGACCTGTAGTTATTGGATTGTTAAAGACCTCAATGGTTTTATAAAAATTTCCAGTCATATTTCACTATACTTTATGGGGAAATTATATGCTATAAGCATTCATAAATTTGGGAATCTGCAAATATCTCAAGACATAATCTTCAAGAATGTCAAAGATCTACACACAGATACAGTCTTGGCAAAGGCGCCCAAAATTTACAATGAAGAAAAGACAGTCTTTTCAACAGATGGTGCTGGGATACCCGTTTATCCATATGTAGAATGAGACTAGACCCTTATCTCACCCTGCACAAAAATCAACTTAAATTTGGTCAAAGACCTTGGAATTAGACCAGAAACTATGTAACTCCAAGAAGAAAACATTTTGTCAACACTCCAGCACATAGACATAGGCAATTACTTTCTCAATAGGACCTTCTACAGCTTTCGAAAAAATGCCAAGAGTTAATAAATGGGATGGCATTAAATAAAAAATCTTCAACATGCAAAGGAAATTATTCAGAATGTGAAGGGAGAACTTACAGAATGGGAGAAAATCTTTGCTAGCTATTATTCTGGCAGAGGATTAATATCTAAAATAAAAACTATAAAACTTAACAATGAAAAATTATATAACTCAATTAGTAAATGAGCAAAAAAAACATTTCTCAAAAGAAGAAAAAATAATGTCCAACAAATATATGAAAAAATGTTCAACATCATTAGCAATTAGGGAAATGTAAATCAAAACTCCACTAAAATTTCTTCTCATACCAGTCAGAATAGCAAATTTCAATAATATGAACAATAACAAGTGCTGGAGAAAATATGGAGGAAAAAAGAACACTTTTTCACTGTTAGTAGGATTGTAAATTAGTATAACCACTATGGAGATAAGTAAGGAGGTTCCTCAAAAAAATAAGCATGAAACCACCATGTAACTCAACAATACCACTCCTCAGTATTTATCTTAAATTACTAAAGTCATCATACCACAGTGATACATGCATACTCTTGTTTATAGCAAAACAATTCACAATAGTCAAACTATGGAACCAGTTTAGGTTTTCCAACAATAATTGAATGGATAAAGAAACACAATGGAGTTTTATTTAGTGATAAAGAAAAATGAAATTATGTCATTGACAGGAAAATGGATGAAACTTGAGAATATTATGTAAAGGGAGATAAACTCAGAAGGTCAAGTGTCGTATGTTTTCCCTCTTATGTAGAAGCTAGCTAGGAAAAAAGAAAGGTGGGGGAGTCTGATGAAAATCAAAGAGAGATCAATAGAATAGAGGAGAACCAGAGAGTGGGAGGAAGGGAAGGAGGAAGAGAATGCTGGGGAGTGATAATGTCCAAATTATATTGTGTGCATGTACAAATATGCAATAACAAATTCTAACATTATATACAACTATAACGAATCAATAAAAATGTGGAAAAATAAGAATGTCAAGGATCTCCTAAAATTTAGGCTACCAGATACTGTTTCTTCCTCTTTGTTCCCCGAATCAAAGACTTAACCCAAACTGTAATCAGCTGGATGACTCTGTGTCTCCTTAATTCTACTAAGCAATCCCTCTTCTCCTAGGTAATGAACATATGTGTTCCCTATGTGATATTCATGTTAAGTAACTGGACAAATCCTGGGCCTGTACTATGCCACCCACACAGCATGCCAAATCCAAACATTCCCCTTGATTTTGAGTGAACTTTTTAGGTGCCACCAAATGACTACTCTCTGACTCACTATTCCCTATTTTTTCTGAAAATTTTTACTTCTTTACTGTGACCTCCCTTCCCTAACCTTAGATCGTTTCCTGGTAAATCTACATCATCCCTCCAGCTAGGGAAGCCAAATGAAGAAGCCTCTTTACTTCCTCTTTGCCATACCATATTGCTTCTTTTAAAAACTTTTTCTAGGGTTTTTCTTTTCAATATTTACCTTTTATTGTTGTATTTTAATTATACACAATAGTAGAATTCATTGTTACATACTTATATATGCACATAATATAATTTGGTCAATTTCCTTCCCTAGTACCTCTGCTTTCAGCATATCACTTCTTGTTTTATTCTTCCTACTAAAGACTCACTACCATGAAAATACCCATTTAGTCTGGGTAATTTAGACTAAAAGAGCATGCTCTAACAGACTTGGGTTTGGATATATTTCTGCTACTCACTAGAAGGGTAAGGCTGATCAACTTACTTCATTTCTGAAAACATCAGAGCCTCATTTCTACAATAGGGATAATATATGACTTGGTTATTGTGAGAATGATAATTTATTGCCTCACCATCCAGACACAAATATTTGACTTCACCAATTTTCCCCATTCTCTTTATTTTAATCAATGGCTCACTGTAGCTTATTTCAGAATTCCATCACAAAGTCCTATAGGTTCTATGATTTATTAGCTCTTTTGTATATTTTTATCCTTTATCCACACTATTACCATTCTTCCTTCATATCTGGCATAAACTACTACAGTAACTTTCTAACTATTCTTTCCTCTTTTATTCCCAATTCTCCTCTGATTCTCTTCATAGTTTTCAAATTGATCTTTAAAAATGATTAATTAGATTGTGCCCATTAACTATTTAAAAACTTCCAATGGTTTCTACTTGAACTCAGGATACAAATCACATTCTGCATCATGGCCTTTAAAGTCCTATAAAATTTAGTTGGCCCTGGACTACCTCTCTGGTATAATTTCCTACCATTTCTCTCAATCTCTACCATGAACTTTCCATTCCTAGATTGTAACTGATCTCCCCACTTCCACTCTTACCCACCAATAATCCATTCTTCACACAAAAGCCAGGGTAATCTTAGAATGCATAAAAGGAATATGAACTTGGGTGAGTTTTTAAAACTCTCTAAAATGGGGATGACATTGTATCTTCTCTCTAGTACTTCGGTGAGAATTACACTAATTGATTTACGTATAGTACTTGGAATATTACTTGGCACATAGTAAGTGCTCTATAGCACTATTAAAAGCATTATTATAATAAATATTATATGTATGCATGTATACAGTATATTATAGCATTATTAAAAGGAGACCCCAAAGAGAAAAAAGTAGTAACCCAATTTGTATTTGTAGATTATATATAAGACACGGGGAAAACACAAGAGAATCAACAAATACCAAGATTCAGAATGGTAGCAGGATATAAAATAAACATAAAAGAAGTGAACTATGTATTAGACAAATTTCCATCACTGTGAACAAGTATCTGAAAAGAACAATTTAAAGGAGGAAAGCTTTATTTTAGCTCATAGCTTCAATCCATGATGAGTTGGTTCCAAGACAGAAACATGATGGAAGTGGATGATGAAGGAAATCTGTCAGTTCATGGAAGGTGGGAAGGAGAGAAAAGGAGAAACAAATGGAGAGAAGGAAAATGAAGGGGCAAAAAGGAGATAGAAGGGGAGGGGAAAGGCAAAAATAAAGGGATCAGGGATAAGATACAGAACCAAGGGCACACCCTGAGTGATCAACTCCTCCAACCATGTCTGTCCTACCTACATTCTTCACTACCTCCCACTAGTTCATTCATCTGTCAATGAATTAATTCACTGATGAGGTCAGAATCCTTGGGATCTAATCCAAAATCTCTACTTCTGGACATTGATGCAGTGGAGACCAAGCCTTCAACACACAAGTTTTTGGGAGACATTCCAAATCCAAATCTATCTGCTATTGTGGGATAACATGTCACAGTTATCAAGATGATTACAAAATCAACACCAGTGTTACTGAGATTAGGGAGAATAAGAACTCTGATTTACTGCTGGTAGTGATATAAAATGGTATAACTTCTATGGAAAATAGTATGGCTATTCCAAGAGAAGCAAACAGAAAAGCGTGGGATTACTTTGTGATTCAAAAATTCTATTCTTTGGATATATGAAAGAAATATATATGCAAAGAATAGAATTTAGGAACTCAAACAGACTTTTCAACAACCATGTTCATAGGAGCATTATTCACAATAACCAAAAGGCAGAAGCAATTCAATATTCATTGATGGATGTATAGATTAACAAAATCTGCTCTATCCATAAAAAGGGATATCATTCTTTTAATGAAGAAGAAAATTCTGCTATATTCTTCTGCAACATGAACATTATGCTAAAAGAAATAAAAAGATACATACTGTATGTCTAATGATATTTGTATGAAATATTTAGAGTAGTCCATTTCATGGAGACAGATGTCGAATTGTGGTTACTAAGGGCTGACTGTATGGGGAAATGGGGCTGATGAATACATTTTGGAGATGGAGGGTGTCATCATGGCTCAACTACATGAATATAGTTAATACCCATGAACTATATGTTTAAAAATGATTAACATGATAAATTTTGTTATGTGTATTTACCACAATAAAAATAAGAAACACTGCTTTTATGTATATAACCAAAAAAGAGGAAAATATTCCTGTATCTACTCATTTAGCTCTAAATCACATCTGAATTCATCCACTACTTTCCCTATGCAGTTGGTCCCAAGTCATCATCTCTCACAGGGATTTCTCTAGTATATTCTTTCTGGCTCTTTCTGCTGCTTGTCTTGACCCCTCCAAGTAATTCTTCACACAGCTGCCAGGGTGACATTTTTTAAAGTTCAGTGTGATAATCTTTCTTTCTCATTTAAGACCCTTCAATGACTTCCCATTGACTTAAACAGTATAGCAGAATAGTTAGCAAAGTGGGCACTAGAGAAGATCTGGCTGGATTTGAATATTAGCTCCACTACTTACAAGGTTCAGCACCTTGGAAAGGTAACCACTTTGAGACTCAGTTTTACTCACTTGTAAAAGTGAACAAAAACAATGTGAAGATTGCACATAATACACATTCAATTAGTTACTTAAAATTTTAGTTAAATAAGTAAAAGTCTTTCAATACAGTTTACAGAGCCCTACAAATTTCTACTTTTTATACTTGCCTTTCCAGTTTCTTCTTTTGCCATCTTCCTATGAGTTCACTATGGTCTACATTTTAGCTATCTTTTCATCTCTCATAGTAAAGCAGTGGCTCTCACACTTTAGTTTGGATCTGTATCCACTGGAGGACTTGTTCAGCACAGGTGACTGGGCCCCAATCCCTGAGTTTCTGATCCAGTAGATCGAGAGTGGGACCTGAGAAACTGTATATCTAAAAAGTTCCTAAGTGGTGCTGATACTATGGGGTTAAAGATCACTTTTAAGAATCCTTGCAATAGCATAACTCCTTGTCTCCAAGCCTTGAAACACACACAAGTGGTTACTCTAGTCAATTATCAAGACAAAACTTAAACAATCCTCTTTATGTAAGAGTTCCCTTAACATATGTTCTATGGGATGAACAATATTTGTAGTGAGTTGTTTGTAGATTTATTTTTTTACTTACATTGGACTGTTTCATGAGGATTAGGTCCTTGTAAATTGTCTTCAAATCCATATATCCATATTCTGGCATTTTTATAACTCCACAAGCACTAAAGAGTGTTAAGCTTATATGGCAAAATAAAACAAAATATCCAAACTCTATTTCAAGATGGGAGTCCAAACAGGTGCATTCAAAGGTTATAAGTGTATCTATCTATAACAATGGAACAACATCAGCTCTGACTAATCAGAACAGTGAATTCCAGTCACAAAGGAACTATTTCTCTGAAGGCAGATTGACAATCATTTTAAGAAAGAGGGCAAGTAGGAAAAAAATGGCTGCATACTAGACCATTACCATTAGTAGTAAGGGAGAAAATACGTGAAGGAAGTAAGAAGAGGAAGCTGGCTATGACAAGCAAGTGTACTAATTGCTTTAAGTAGATATACCAAGTGACAGTAGCTATGATTTCAATCCAGATAAATCGAGTCCCACATCTCATATTCTTGACTTCTATATCAGTGGTTCTCAAAACTTCAGTATTTACCAGAATTGCTTAGAAGCCTAATTAAGATACATATTCCTGGAACCCACCCTAGGGTTTCTCTTAAGTAAGTCTGGAGTGGGGGCTGAGACTCTTCTAAAAAGTTTTCAGGTAATGTTGATGCTACTGGTCTGGAGACCACATTTTAAGAACCACTGTTTTATTGAATCTTTGTCTTTGATCATATATTTGCTTCTTTCTGATCCATCAATGGCAGTGAATCCTCACCATTGTTTAAGGCACAGATTAAACACAAACTTCTATATGAAGTTCTGATCTCATATCCTTTATTAACAAGAGCTCTGTTGTTTTCTGGAGTCAGCAATTCTGGAATACAAGCAAGAAATTGATGCAGGGAGGACTTGTAGTTTTACAAACTATTTTGCAGTGTGTTCTGTTCATTGCTGTTCTGATGGCTCTAAAAGTGTTGTAATTTGGGTGAGTCCAAAACAAAACCATCAATACTTGATAGTCAGATTGCTTATAACAATGAATCCAAGCCATGTTGCAAACATGACTCAGGAGGATAAAGACGACCTAAAGACAGGAGCTTAGAAGAAATAGTATATAAAATAACTGGACAAATTGACAAGCAGGGCAAGAGCACAATAGGTATAGTAACCCCAGTTGAGGAGACTTTCTTACCCCAAGGTCAGAGGAGAATTCCCTAATTGAGTAGGCCCAGAGGACAATATTATATCAATGAAGAATCAAGGGGAGGGGATATTTGAGAACTTTGACATATGAGACTTTAGGGCCTGAATACAGGTAAAAAGTGACAGAGGTAGAACTTGAACCACTCAATTAACCATATACCATCATTTTTCAAAGGCAGATCCATGACTCATTGTCATCAGAATTAATTGGGGAAATTATTATTAAATAGTAGATTCCTGGGTCTCTCCAAGAGATATTCTAATTCAATAAATGTAGAGAAGGTCCCTAAAAATGTACATTTTAAGTATTCCTTAATAACTGTGATATAGATGATGGGGAAGCACATATTGGTGGGTGAACCAATGTCAAGTTCATCTCCTGTGAGGAAAATGGATATTTTTTAAAAAATTTTATCTATCTATTTATTTATTTATGCATTTAATTTTGAAAATGGATATTTAATTTGGTAAGGAGGGGTGAGGAAGACACTGGAGAAGTGGGTCTGGAGAGAATACAAAAAGCTAGATAGGCTGAGTCTGCAGGAGACAGATTTTAAGAATTTTAAAGTCAGAACTCAAAAGAGGAATGGGGTACCTAAGGGATTAGGAGTTTACTGTTATTGGAGATGCTACAGCAGAGGTAATGGAGGCACTTTCTGTACTGTTGAAATCAGTATTTCTCAGTATAGATCATAATTTACTTGGATAATAACCATCTAAGGGTATTTATCTCCAAACCTTTTAAATCAACATCTCTGGGGATAGAGTCTGAGAATGCATATTTTAAGAAGTTCCCTGGGTAATTCTGATATAGTTGTGTCATGATTTACATTTTGAGAAAAAAAATGGTAAGGAGATTAAGTGCATATGCTTTGCCCAAACTTAAATTGAGTTTATAGTCCCATGCAGAGCAAAAGCCAGCACTGGGAGTGAATTCGATAAGTGGTAAATGAGGTTGGATGGGGAGATCAGAACAGTCTTAGCACACCCTAGGTCAGTGTTTCTCCCACATAATTTGGTAGTAACAGTAAATAAGTGCTATATGGACATTTGTATTTTTTTATCTTCTTAGAGGATTCCAGTGCACTGCAAGTGTTGAGAACCACTTGTATCAATGTGTCTATTTCTAGAGTTAAAGTTCATTGATTCTAGGATCATGTGCATTGGAATTATCTTGGGATGATTAGTGGAAGTGCAGATTGCAGGATTTTATTCAAGATCTATTAAGTTCTGGAAGTAGGACCTAAGAATTTCTATTTTAAATAAGTCCCCCTAAGTTATTCTTTCAACCACTGAAGCATTCTCAGATTACTTTTTGTCTCTTCTCAGGGTTTAAATCTGCAATTGGTGCTACAAGGTGAATTCAATAAATTTCACTGGCCAGTTGAGAGGTACAATTGAAAGAGTGAAACTGCACATTTTACCAAATACAATAATTAAATGTGTTTCCTTTGCTTTTATTTGCAGTAAACAAAAGGTTTATTAAGATGTATCCAAGAGAAATAAAATAAATAAAATGAATTCTCTAGTTTTTCTTCTTTAAAATAAACAAAATACTTATTTGAAAGGGTGGCATGAAGGGTTAGGGATATGGAAAGTTTTCCAAATTCTTCACTCCTTTAATTGGAAATTGTTCCAGAAATGTTTGAGTGAAAGCAATGGGGACAAAGCCACTAGTGACATTTAAGCCACAAGAAAATGTCAAATTTAGCAGATCATCTCTGTGTTACTAAATACATGATTATTTTATATCTGTACATCTTTTACATAGATGTTTTATCAACATATTAATAGCAATCACAAAGTGCTCAATTTCAAGATTGCCATAATGGCCCAATTATTTAACTAAAACACTTTCTAAAAACATGTGATTTTTTTTGCAGAATATAAATACTGCAAGATTATAAAGGAAGAGACTATATAAAGATTTGGATAACATCATTATCATAATTATTTTCTGTTACTGTTTATAGTTAGAGTCCCATAAATCCTTTTGAAAATGTTTCTATGGATTTTCAGCATATTTCAAATACAAATGAACTTTCTCAACAAAACACTCATGCAATCATAATTTCAGATTTATATGTTCAAAGATCCATCTAATACTCCTACTGACATTCTCTTTCTCACTTCAGTGTAGCTTTTGGGAAGACCAGAGTTTCTTTAGCACTGTGGGAGCCTGGTATCAGTGAACAGTTATATTCCTTTCCACTAACCCTCTCTCTTCTTGATCCATAAAGAAGACAGATAACCTAAAGGAATCATCTTAGCCTCAATCTTGCCTCACCGATATAATGTCCTTACCTCAGTTCTGACCTCTGAAGAGATATCTTGAGTCCCATGCCTGTTCCTGTATGTATGAAAAGATGTATCACTATCACCACTAGCAGTAGCAATATGTATAGAGTGCTATACTAGGTATTTAATACTTATTACCTATAATCCTTATATCCATACTGTAAGTATAGGAACTGGATTATTATCCTTATTACAATTGTAGAGAAAAATACTCAGAATGATTAAGTAAGGTATACAAGGTCAAAGTCAGTGACCTTGAAAAAACAGTCTTTTAACTCAATATTATCTTTGGTTTAGTTGGCACTATATGCATACAAATGTTCAGTACAGGCAAGCAAGCATGTCATTGAACAGCACTAACTCTGGTGCCAGATTGCCTTAGTTTGAATCCTGATGCTGTCAATTACTGACTATGTAATCTTAGGCAAGTTAAACTTTCTGGGTCTCAGCTTCCTCATCTATAAAATGCAGATGATAATAACTATACCTATCCCACAGAGTTATTGTGCAGATTAAAAGAGTTAATACATGTATAAGGTGCTTTGTAAGGAGTAAATGGTAGGTAGTATAAAATGAGTTTAACTGAAGTTGATTTTGTCTAGTGATTCAATGGTTAAATGATAAAGAGGAAATTAGCTCCTCCATATGAAGAAATTATATGTCTGTATTTGGAGAAAGTTCAAACCTTTACTGGAAAAAGCTAGTTATGTTTCATATTCCTAGACAAATACTAGATTCTAAGTCTTAAACTATTTCCCCAGAGGTTTATTGTTCCCTCTTATAAATGCATATTATCAGCACACCCTTTTAAATAACCGTTTTCAAATTTTCTAATTTATGACCTTGAGATTTCATCTCCACTCCTCGGGAAGATCACTGGCAACCAGACCTATTTAATGGTTCTTGATGGCTAATGTAGCACTTGGATGCCTGTCTTCTGAAACTGACTTACAGTGTCTTCTGTTTTCCCCATGTGAGAGAATACCATCCTGTAAGAAGTCTTTGAAATACTATTCTTAAGGAGATTTATGATTGCTTTTAGGCATTTATGAGGTCTTCTCAAGTCTAGAAATAAGACTCTACTTGTTAATACTCAACTCTTTGGATCACTGAATCATAGTAAGATTTTTGTGAGCAGTAAATGGTAAAGAAATAGGTGTTAAGAGCTGGGATGTGGCTCAGTAGTAAAGCACTTGCTGGCATTTGCAAATCCCTGGCTTCAATTCCCAGTTCCAAAACAGAAAATTAAAAAATAAAAAAAAGGAAATAGGTGTTAAAATGTCTATTACCTTATTTTATTTAAATAATTAAAGAACAGTAAATGCATATGTTCCTAATTAGTAACATATGCTTAGAAGTTCTAAATTATGTTCCTGGAAATAATGCTGGGCAGTAAGTGTGCAACTTGCCTATTACAAATCTCAAGATACAGAAATTCTGAAATAGTTTATCTGTTTTCTATTCACTTTTTGAAATTCAAAAGTTTATTCTCATTTCATACTGGCAGAAGCTGAAGGCTATGATAGATTTCTTATGATGGTGAAAGTACTAGTATTATTACTAAAGATTATGGTAAATATTGTACCCAATGTTCCAGTTACTATTGCTGCATAACTTAACATATCAAAAAATACTGGTCAAAACCAATAACTCATTTTTTTTAACTCTCATAGTTTCTGTGGTTCAAGAATTTCAGGAAGGTATCAACTGAATAGTTCTGTCTCACAGTCTCCCATGTGATTGTAGTAGGAAAGTTACTGGAACCAGAATTTCAGGAGCACTAAAACAACAGGATTCAAGTCAGGGATTCCATTCACTGCATATAGTCTCAAGACCTCTCCAGGTGGCCTATTTGATATAATTTAGGCTTCTTCATAATGCTTCATTGAGACCTCCAGAGACTGAGATTGCTTGCATAGCAGCTCAAAGCTTCAAGCAAGCATCAAACAAAGAAAAAAGAAGACAGACATTCTATCAGTTCTTAGGACCTAGACACATTTTATCACACTGCTGTACTTAAAGCCACTTAGATTTAAAGGGAGGCAACATAGACCCCCAGATCCCCAAGGGAAAAATGTCAACATTGCTTTTGCTTTGTATAAAAACAAAGAGATGGAAGATATTGTTGCAGTCATTTTTGGAAATATAATGTTACACTTTGCATTTATAGCTCTTTATATATTATTGATTTATGTGTCATATTTAAGCAAGCAATTTTTGATGTTTTATAAGTAGTTTGTTTTCATAGAAAATACATAATGAAGTGGGTATGTACATTTTGCTGCACCCACCCAGGACTATAGAAAAGCCTATTAGATCAGGAAGACATAGCTAAGGAACAAATATACAATGGTCTCCACTTATCCGAGGTTTCACTTTCAGTGTTTCCAGTTACCTGTGGTCAATTACAGTTCAAAAAATTAAATGGAAAATTCCTATAATGAGTAATTCATAAATTTTAAATTGCATGCCATTCTGAGTATCATGATGAAATCTCATGTTGCCCTGCTGTCCAACCTGGGATTTGAATCATCCTTTTGTCCAGTATATCCACTCTATATATGATACCTATCCATTAGTCATTTGTAGTCATTTTTGTTATCAGATCAACTGTCACAGTATCACAGTGCTTGTGTGTTCAAGTAACCCTCACATAGTAGCCAAATGATATGTTACAACACCTATATAATTAGCTTATGTTCATCTCATCACATCATGTACACATTTTATCATCTCATATTATCACAAAAGGGTAAATTGTAGTATAAAAATATACTTTGACAGAGACCACATTCATAAAACTTTTATTATAGTATATTCTAATAATTCTTTATGTATTATTAATTATTAATCTCCTACTAATTTATAAGCTTAACATGTGTGTATGCATAGTATAAAAAACAGCATACTCAGGGTTTGGTACTATCTAATTTCAAGCATCAACTGAGGGTCTTGCTATATATTACCCTCATAAAAGGTGGACTTCTAAGTACAATTTTCCAAATTTATTTAGTTTTGGAGCCTTTTTATATCGCACTGCTGTCAATATTTCCTAAAACAGTATTACAAGGAATGAAATTTGAAAAATTATGCTATGGACCAACAGTAACAACTCTCTTCAAATATTTACAATTTGAAAATTATGAATGCCTTATTTTAATAATATTGATGTATTTGCTTAACATAATTGTAATCATAACTGGCAAGAAATGGCATTTTTTTCTGTGTTCCTTTTGTAAATAGATAGGTTACACTGCTTTTATTGATATTTATTATAGAATGCTGTATTTGCCATTGACAAATGGAATTTTTAGTGTTAAACATGATTTGGCACATGATATTAATTGACATTTCCAGCAAAGAGAAAAAAGTGAAAATTCATTGCTAAACATCTAATAAGAAATTACCTTGGTGTGTACATGATTTGTTCTATTTTATAAATGATGGGCATATCCCATGTGATCCAATACCTTGAGAATTAAGATTTTATAATAACTTAATCACAGAGTATAGATCACAACACTTAAGAGAACACAAATGAATAGATCATTTACTATTTTAGTTCAAATTTATCTAGAGAATAATTTAAAATATTTTAATTGATATCTGGAATGTATTTTTGTTCGATTAAAGATTTCAATGAGAGCTGAGAGCAATGGTGACCTTTAAATCTCCTACTCATTTTAAGACTGCAGTAGATGATTTTAAACCAATTAATTATAAGCATTATAAGTAAATGAGTTATTAGCATTCATGAATTCTATAACAGCCAATTTGTTCCTGTTCCCAAACCCTTGAAGGGCCTATTTTATAATTTCACAGAGATGTAACCATAGGAACTATGTGGTTGCCAACATAAACCTTTATAATTAATGAGGGTAAGTTTTTGCCTTTTTGAATCATATTGAAATGTATACAGAATTCACGTAATATACCTCAAGGACTACTGTTTTGTTCAAAGTTAAAAAGTTGTCTTACAACTCTCAGCTTCCTAGGGTTCATTTATTTAAGAAACATATACAGAGTACTTGCTTTGTGCAAGGTACTGTGTTAGATATCATGGGGAATAAAAATAGGAATTAAACACTATCATTACCATCCAGGAACTTAAAACATAGGAGAAAAGGTATAACATTTATACAGGCTAATGTGCCATCCCATAGAATATGATAAGTATCATAAGAGAAATAAACCAAGTTGTTTCCTTGTAACAATAATTTTTGCACAACTAGTAGTAAGTATTAATTTATGATGCCTACAATTCTTACCCCCCAAAAGGTTATGAAAATGCAAATAAATTACCTCTGACATATAGTTCTGGCAATACATGTAAATCTGTAAATGGATTAAGGCTTTAACTAAGAAAAGTTAACCAATTCTCTTCTGCATTTGTAAATGGTCTAAAGTGACAATTTCATTCTTTCCTTCCTATCTCCCTTTCTCCCTTGACCTAGTCCCACCTGTACTTATCTCTTAGGAAACAGATATATCTGTATCTAGATATAGATATAGATCTATACTAATTTATTTACTTGCTTGTATCCCTATATATTTATGTTACATATAAATATATGTGTATCTATTTTTGCATATGATACATATATATTATTCATATCCCAAGGAAGGAGTGTTATGGTTTAGTTATGAGGTATACCGAGAAAAACTCATGTGTTAGGCAATATAGGAATGTTCAGAGGTGAAGTAACTAGATTATTAGTGGTAAGTTAGTCAGTGGATTAATTTCAATGGACTACTGGGTGGTAACTGCAGGCAGGTGGGATCTGGCTAGAGTACACAGGTCACTGGGGTTGTGACTTTTGGAATTATAGATTGTCCCCTGCTCCTTGAAAACACACATGCTGGCTCTCTCTGCTTCCCAGCTGCCATGAGCTGAGCAGCTTTTCTGAGCTGTGCCCTTCCACCATGATATTGTGCCTCATCTTGGGCCCAGAGCAATGGAGTTCACAGACCATGGACTGAACCTCTGAAATTGTGAACCCAAATTGAACTTTTCCTCCTCAATATTGGTCTTGTCAGGCTTTTATAGTCACAGTGATGAAAAACTGACTAACATAAGGAGTATGGTATATTCATATATAATGATATGTAGTTATATATAGAGAGATGCTTGTATTTATATAAATTAATATGAATTTACTTTTAAACTGTTATATATACATGCATACATGAAAATTATGGTGTGTATGTATTCATATTCATATACTTATATATGGAATAGAAGGAAAGCAGGAAGAAGAGGTAGCAAAAAAGAGAATGAATTTACTGTCTTTTCAGAATCAGATAATTGAATGATATTCAACAGAAGGGTTAGAGAATATTTTTTCACTAAATACTACCACTATTCCTGAAAGACATGACTCCATAATTTAAATAGCTGAGACAAAGCAATAGATTGGTGGTTAATGTTTGGATTGTATTAACTATGCTTGTATATACAAAAGACTATTTACCCAAACTACTTAGTCATGCTGCTATTTTTCATATAAGTATAGCCTTGGTGTTTCTTCTCTAAATCTCTAGATCTTGGAATTGACCTATAGAGCTTTTAGACCAGACAGTCAAAACATTGCTATAACAAACTTTGATAATTTTTCCATGTTGTTGGAAGGACAGAGATAATAGGTGTCATGGACAAGGTATGTCCTCTGTAATTAGCAATAGAATTACATGTTTTGAATCACTTTTGGACACAACTTTTATTATAACATCCAAAGTGCTCTCTTCAAAACACAAAATGAATCCAGATAAAATGCAAAGGTCACAAAAAGGAATAAAGAACCATATTATTTATATATATTGAAATTGTCCATTTAAAAAGAAAATGCCAATATTATATACTTTGTTTTTAATGTTTTTATTAGTGCAATGCATTATTGTTATACATAATCATGGGGTTCATTTGACATATATATATACATGAATATAACATAAATTTTTCCCATTAAATCCCAGTACTTCCAGATTCCCTCCCCTCTTCCCCTCTCATGATCCTCTTCTACTCTGCTGGACTTCCTTCTATTTAGAAAATGCTAATACTTTTAAAGTATGGAGCTTAAACTTACTCATAGTTAAAAATTTTTTAAACTCCTAGTAGCATAAAACAAAAAAATGCATAACTTCATTAAATTCACTAGGAAAAAATAATGTATCCAACTCATATCATCCAATACTTTTTCTGCAGCTCCTAGTGTTAGATGCATGTGATTTTATTCCTACCACTTTGAAAATGCTATTGGCATGTATCTAAATATAAACATAGGAAAGAATGAAGAAGAAAGCAGGGGAAGAACATGAAAGAGGCAAGGAACCAGGAGACTATGCATTTCATAAGAAAAAAGGAAAGGACAATTCTTGTAACATACAACAAGTATTAAATTGGTAATGACTAGGAGTAAAGGAGTGGTACTGAAGTTTTGAAGAAATTTATGATGACAACAAATTCTACAAATTATCAACAGAATATACTACGTATTTTAATAAGGTCTAAATTTGAGATATTTTCAAGTTATGATTTTTCATTATCAAAGTTCCATTTAGCAAGATATCTTTTCCCCTTCTGAAATACAAGGCTTCTCATTTACTAAATGTCCTTCATCCTTCTTCTTTGCAAAGGCTTTTTTTTTTTCATGGAATGGAGATGCCTAAATGTTAATGGTTACTTCTCCTAACACTGCATTACTCGCAGTCATCCACTTTGATATTGGTTCAAAGTATCCTGTGATGTTGCCTCTTCTATTGATATAATCAATGCATAAGACTGAGAAATTTCTTTTAATGGGGTTTGATCTGCTCTTTTGCTGAGAGGTAAACTTCTTCTTCTGACAATGTCAGTAGCATTCTGTGCTCTGTGGCACTTATGAAGGTATGAGATTAGTATCCATGCAGAAGCTGGAATTGTTGGTGTCCCTTTTTAGGTAGGACTTCAGAAATCAGGTGAACCTAATATGCACAGAAGTCTTCCCTATCACCTCTTAAACTGAGCCAGAAAACATTTTTCCAAGGTTTGAGAATTCATGTAAGTTTACTGTTTTGACATGTGAATGACTCCCTGAAATCATGGAGAACAGTGCTTAACATGACATTTACCTCAAAATGACTAATGTTCAAAGAAAACCAAAATTTCAGGTTGCCTTTGCCTTCTTTCTTCATCTTGAGTTTACAGTGGCTTAATTTTCCTGATCATACTAAAATCCAAACACTCAATAGACATCAAAATCAAGCCCTGAGGATGAGTTTATTAGAGCAATGAGACACAAATTCAAAACTAAGCCATATTTATTCTTAGCTCAAGCACACCTTCCCTAAATAACCTAAAGAAAAATAAATAACCCAATCAGTAAATTGGCTAGGGAACTGAACAGACTCTTCACAGAAGAAGAAACATGGTCGGTCAGCAAATGTATGAAAAAATGTTCAACATCTCTAACAATTAGAGAAATGCAAATCAAAACTAAGATTTCATCTCACTCCAGTCAGAATGGAGATTATCAAGAATACAAGCAATAATAAGTGTTGGTGAGGATGTGGGGAAAAAGTACACTCATACATTGCTGGCGGGACTGCAAGTTGGTGCAACCACTATAGAAAGCAGTATGGAGATTCCTAGGAAAACTTGGAATGCAACCACAGTTTGACCCAGCCATCCCACTCTTCAGTTTATACCCAAAGACTTAAAATCAGCATACTACAGTGACACAACCACAACTATGTTTATGGCAGCTCAAGTCACAATAGCAAAACTATGGAACCAACCTAGGTGTCCTTGAACAGATGAATGGATGAAGAAAAAGTGATATATATATATATATTTTACATTACATATTACATATATATGATGGAATATTACTCTTTCATTATAGAATAATGAAATTATGGCATTTGCAGATAAATGAATGGAGTTGGAGCATAATCATGTCAAGTGAAATAAGCCAAACCCATAAAACCAAAGGCTGAGTGTTTTCTCTGATATGCAGATGCTAATTCACAATAACAGAGGGTGGGGCTAGGGAAGAATAGAGTTACTTTATATTAGGTAGAGAGGAGTGAAGGGAGGGGAAGGGTTCTGGGGTAGGAAGGATAGTAGAGTGAAACAGACATTATTACCTATTGTGCACATATGACTGCATGATGATGTGATCCTACAATATGTACAATAAAAAAACTAGAGACTATACTCCATTTTGTATGATCTATTAAAATGTGTAAATGCATTCTACTGTCATGGACAACTCATTAGAGCAAATAAAAAAATTTAAAAATACAAAAATAAGCACTAAGAAAATACAGTGAAGCTATACAGAAGTAAGAGGGGAAAGAAAGGATATCCAACAAATTCTAAGACTTACTTGAAAACTTCATTAATGATTAAGATGATAACTTCAAACCATGCTGCAATGTTTCTCTTTAACTAAACTTATTTTAGGAAAGGTTTAGGTTTACAAATTATTAGAAATAGTACATAACTTCTGTATACTCAACACCCAGTTTCTCCTATTTTAACATATTCATTAATAGAGTATATATGCCAAAATTAATGAATAATATTGATAAATTATTATTAACTAAACTTCATCCTTTATTCAGATTTCATCACTTTAATAGCACTAATAAGTGCTATTTTTCTGTTCCTGGATCCCCTCAAGATATCACATTACAGGCTGGGTCTAGCTCAGTGAGAGAGGGCTTGCCTAGCAACCTGAGAGGCACTGGGTTCAATTATCAGCACCACATAATAATAAATAAAGTGAAAGTATTTATGTCCATCTACAATAAATTTTTTAAAGATATCACATTACATTTAGTTGTCATGTCTTCTTAGGCTCCTCTTGCCTGAGACCATTTCTCAGACTTTACCATCCTTGTTTATGAAGACCTTGACACTTTTAAAGAATATGGGTCAGGTGTTTTGTATACTGTCCCTTACTTGAGATTATTCTGATTTTTTCCTTGTTGAGGTCATGGGTTGTTGGTAGAAAGACCACAGAACAAGAGTATCATCCCCATTATATCATATCGAGGATACATGCTATTTGGCATGGCTTATACCAATGAAATGAACATTGATCACATTGTTAGGATGTGTTTGTCAGGTTTCTCTATTGTAAAGTTCCAATTTTATTCACTTTTAATACTACACTTTTTAGAAAGGAAATCACTGTGTAAAGCCTCCACAATACTTCCTTAAATGCACAATATCTACATAAATGATTTGGAATTATGCAAAGGAAGTTTGCCTATTCTCCCCCATTTATTTATTCAGTCAATAATTTATTTCAGTATGTACTCATGAGATATTTATTTCCATAATTTGTGTTATAAACCAATACTACTTTATCTTTTGCTTCAATTGTATCAGCATTGACCATTGAGAGCACTGCTCTACCACCCATCATTGTGGTTTTGTTTTGAGAACTGTCTTATTTTGTGGAACTAGAAGATATTCCAGCACTAGTAATGTGTATTTTCTATCCCAGTCCTATAATTAGCCATTTCTCCAAGAATCTGTGATTCTATTTATTGGAGAATATTAGGAAAAAAAGATCTTTGTGCTAGTTATGTTTGTTGTGACTAGAGTGTCATTTATTTTAGACCCTTTTGACTGACATAATAAGGAAAATGTGTATTACACTAATGTGTGCATATGTGCATATCTATAATTATTTCTCCATGTATATATCTTCAACAATATTAATATAAAAATGAGTTTCTATTGATATCTCCAACTATAATCCATTACTCCATGGATAATTCTAGACGTCTCCCCTAGCTTATCTGTAGCCCTCCCACTTCAAAGCAAGAAATGTGCCTCCTGACATCTGCCATCCATTATGCCATCCATCATGCCATCCATCTATACTGTATACTCTATATAAACAAGTAAATGGTTTCAAAACTCTGAACCTGTACTCCATGGAAAATAACTTTATTGAGTAGATTACAGTACTTACATATAGTTCCTTTTGACTTTGTTCTTACAGAATCCACTCATTTCCAAAGGTATTTAGGCAAGTATCTTACACCCTCCTACCCTTGCATTGAAATTATTGCACACATTTGGAACACAGTTAGATTCTTATTTCTCATTCTGCACTACATCCTTGGACTTCTTGACTTCCTATATGATTTTTTATAAATTTGAACATATTAATATTCACAGTGTGCTGTAAAGTTTTACAGGTTTTTACAAATTCATGATGCCCTGTATCCATCATTGCTATATCACATGGAACAATTTCACTAAATTTGTCCATAAAATTCCCTTGACTGTATCTTCTTCACACCTTCTCTAAACCTTCACTGATCTTTTAATTATCTCTATAATCTTAACTTTTACAAAATATATGATTCACTATATGGAATCATACAGCAAATAGCCTTTCAAGACAGCCTTCTTTTATTTAAAAACAAGCATTTAAGTTCATCTATGGAATTTTGTACTTTGAGATCTCATTCATTGTCCTTTTCATGAATATTATTCCATTGTATGGATGTATTCCAGATTATTTATTCATTTACTTATTGGTGGATAACTCAGTGGACTATAATTTGTAGCAATTATGAATAAAGCCACTATAAACATTTTATGCATATATGTATGTGCACAAGTTTTAAAAATTACTTAGGTAAATTTCTGAGAGCCTGATTACTGGATTGTATAGTAAGACTATGTTCAGTTACATAAGAAACTCCCAAACTGTCTTTCAAAGTGACTATTTTGCATTTCAATCAGCAATGAATGAGAGTCCCTGTTGATCTGAATGCGTGCCAGCAAATGGCATTGTCAATCTTTTGGTTTTGTTTTCCATTCTAACATGTGTGAGTGATGTATTTTTTAATGAGGCAAATATCTTAATTTAATTGTATTAATTAGAATAAGATATATTACAAGCTTGTATAATTATATCTAAGCTGATATACTGTCATGTACAATGAGAAAGAACCAATAAAAATAAATAAAATGATATTAACAACAAAATAAGTGATGTCTTTTAACTTTATCTCACTGAGAAAATTGTTTTCTATTCCCTCTCTATTGGAGAAATCAAATTATGCTGCTGATCTGGATACATGTAAGACAGAAGAAGGAAAAGAATTTTCTAAAAATTATTTGGAAATTTTCCCATAATTAGTATAATAGCAGTGCTGGGGTTTTAGCTCAGTGGTAGAGCACTTCCCTAACATTCATGAGGCACTGGGTTTGATTCTCAGCACCATACATAAATAAAAAAAATAAAGGTCCATTGACAACTAAAAATAATTTTTTTAAAAAGAACATAATAGGAATTATTTCTCAGATAGTAGGCCTTCTGCAAATGTTTTTGGACTGACACATTTCTCCTTGAGGTTTTGTTCAGAGGCATATAGGTGATTAGGAGGAGAAAAAAAGATTTCTTGATATTCTGTATTCATCCTGTTCTACCACCACCATGATAGGCCACAGATTAGAAAATCAGACACAAGTTTTCTTTTTCCTTGAGAGAAGCTTCACTGAATCAATTCACCTTAGCACACAAAGACTTAACGAGTTACTTCTGAGTGTCTTTTTAGCTCTTATCCTTTAACCCAATGTCAAGCATTGAGCAATTGCAGTGGTTGTAAATCTCAGAACATGTAAGTATGAAAGACTATGGAAGGAAAGAAGTTTGTGAAATCCTATGGATATGAGGCATCACATTTGGCAGACTGGAGTATTGGTCCCATCTTCCAGTGCTGAATGAACCAATATGAGAGTATTGTCAGGGCAATGAAAATCAAGTGAAAAAAGTAAAATCAGCTGAAAAGGGGACAACTGGTAAATTGGGGAAAAGACCATTCCAGTCAGAGCCCTAAGGACAGAACAGCAATTCACATTCCCTTTCCACCTCCACAAGGAAACTGTAACTTCATACTCCTACTTGTTCTGTGTCTATGACCTATCGCTTCAATCCATTATCACACTACTGATGGTGAAGTCATGTCATTTTCCTGCTCAAAAAATCCTACTAGCTCTCCACTGACTTTGGGATCAAACTCAATCTCTGTTTCTTACTTCAAAACTCTTTGCAATCTGTCCTTAAACTATTACTACAGTCATTATTTCCTACACCCCTCTGTTTCATTCAAGACCTCAAACTCTAGTCAAAATGGACAGATCACTTGGAATATGCCATGTGCTTTCACACACCAAACCCTTTGTGCCCCATGCTATTCGAGATTCACAAACCTCTATTTCCTCTCCAGTCCCCAAATACTTATTTCTACCTACCATTCCAGGACCACTTAATGTCCTATTTATTCTATTCTGTCTTTTTTAAATATTCCAGATAGGAGAAACTGATTATTTCAAATTCCTATCACAGCTTATGTTTTGATTCTTTTCACACAGTACTTTACTCTGCATACTCTATTAGAGTTCATTAAATATAATGCCATTTCTTTATCATGTCTGGGGCTTATTAATCAAATTTTGTTCTTTCTAATAACCCATTCCCCCAGTACTCATGTCTCCTTGCTCAGCATGGAGGGAAAGAGCAGGAAAGGTGGACTGATGATTATCTATCACTTAATAATTTAGCCACCCTGTATAGCAAGCATTGCCTAAGTCTCGTGCCTAGCTCATCTCAAGCAATCAATCTTCAAATAACGGAGGGTTAGGTGCTATTATATTTTAATCCTAATTTGAGGAAAGAGCATTGACCTTCTGTTCATTCCCTTAACCATATTTAGAAGAGTTTGGTTCCTTATGTATTTTATCTTTCCAAATAAATTTCCCACAATAATTTTATGTAGCACATCCACAATACTTTTTAATAGTCACTCTAAAAAAATGTAAATTTCTCCATATGAATCATTAAAATGTGTGCTCAGATTTACCAATCAATTTAATAGGTATTAAAGCCTTAAATTAAAATCATTATGGTTATATATAGAATTCCAGGAAGTAACATAGGAAAGAGAAAGATCTAGGGGATTCAAACCACTCAGTACTGTAAAATCACACAGCCTGTTACTGTCCCTCAATACATTTTTTCTTAATGTAAAGTACACCTTGTTTACCTCTCTTGGAGGTCTGGGCTATCTTTAAAGCCAGAAATTCAGTTTCACCTACCCAACTTGGGGGCTCATCAATATGGAAATAACTTTTCTCAAAGGAAAGACTTGACTGTCAGTACATGTGATCTTCTTCTTCACTTAATTATAATAACCTCTCTAGATTCTCCCAGATAAAATATTTTGAAGACTGCTTAGGGAGCATCAAATTAATTTGGGCCAAATGAGATGGTTTGGAAATATTTTGCTCCTGAAGTTGAGGCCGATCCTTACTATACTTGAACTCATTACCACATCTCCTTTTCTGCATTTATGCTCTGGTCAAATTTTCAAGTCCCTTTCCTGCCAAGATCTTATCTAATACATCTGGAGTAGAATCCAGGAAAATATATACTAAAAACCTTTCCTGGTAATTCTGACATATAATCAGGTTTAGCTCTCATTGATCTAATGGAACATTCACATTTGGCAGATGAAAAAAATGGTGCCTAAAGCAGAGGAGTCAAAACTAAACTTTTCCCTCAGTATGGTACTTTTTCACCTTACTGGACACTGCTACCAATGTATATATTTAGTGATATACTCAAAATACTCAATAACCAGAAAGGAATAGGCACTAGTCAGAAGGGCACCTAACCAAGTGGAACAGATGACTGACTAATCTAAATGAATGCAAGCCATGAAAATGTGGTGTAGCTCTATTAGTGTATGACTGGTTAAACCTCAGCTCTAAATATGGCTTGAGAAATTAAATTTGAATTAATGAATTACAATGACAAGGAACTCAATTTAAGCTGAAAATAAGGAAGATCTTTCTACCAATAAAATGTGTCTAATATCTAAGTGGACTACATTAGAAAGCAATGAGGTCACTATCATTGAAAGTATTCCAACTGTATGAGTACTTGAGAGGTGTCAGGAATGTTCCAGAAAGAGGATTTATCTGAGTGGGTCATTGAAATAGAGAGCTTCCAAAATCTTTTCCAATTGGCAGTTTCTAATATAATATACAACTTTAATCTATCATAATAAATTGCATATTTTTTACATACTTTTCTCCAGAGGTGGAGCAAAATGGCAGTGGAGTAATACCCTCCAGTGATTGATTGAAACATCAATTTGAATAGCTTACTATTCATGCACAAAACTACCTTCACAAAAGCTAAGGAAACCAGGTGGGAGATCACATATTACCCCTGGTTTTAGCACAAAACTAAAATAAAGGACATTGAAGAAGGAAAGTATTGCCCATGTCACCCTTCCATGGACTCCAAACAGCACAAGGTGAGAAGAGATAACACCTGCTTGTGGGAGGAAGAGGAAATGAAGTCTAGGCATTATACATGGAACCCAGTACCAAGTCTGTCACAGTGAAACCCAGTAACAGGCAGGGTCCCACAACCCCTGCCTTCAGACCAGTCTTCACAGATTGAAGCCTCTGGACCCACATTAACCTAACAATCCAGGAACTGCTCCCACCCAAGTTCACTGAAGTGTAAGACAGTGAAGTAAGAACAGAATGTTCCTTTAAAATTCAGTGCTAATCTTGTGAAAAACAACACTGAGTAAATCTCAACATCCCCTGTTCTTAGGCCAGTATCTGTGACACAGCCTCAGAAACAACCCTGGTGAAATATAGAGACCTGAGAGTTCAGTAGGATGAACTTGTGCTCCCAGCCAGTGTAATCTCTGGCTGGCTACAGTGGTCTCAAGCCACAAGTACATCAAAACTACAAGCAGGCTAAGGCAGTGAGGGCCTTAGTCCTGCCCCTGTATTATTCTGTTCTTGGCTTGCTTTGGAATCTACGTGGGATCCAGAAGTGTTATTGGCTATAGGACTGCCTACCCAATTCATCCCCCATCTACAAGCAGTAGAACATGGAGAGTCACTATCCACATGGAGGAAGAAGTAAGGAGGTACAAGTCAATGCTTTGAAACCAACGGTCATGTCCTCCAAATTGAGGTCCAGTTCCAGATGGAAACCAATGGTCTCTGTACTCTGACCATTCTCAATGGCAGAGCTTCTGGCCCTATGTTGATGCCAGGTAGAGATTGGTGACTCTGTTTGGATGGGCTTGTATTCCAGTCAGTATCACCTTCAACTGGCCACAACACAGTAGCCACGTGAATTACAACACAGCAGCAGGTAGGCTATAGCAGTGTGCACCTTGCTCCTACCCCACTTCTGTACTAGTCATTAGAGGTTATGGGCTCCAAGAACTACCCAACACTGTGGCACTGGTAGCCACAGGACTTCCCACTCCCAACCTCTACCAAAGTCAGATATCATAACACAGAGTAAATGCTCACTTGGAAGAAGAAGAAAGTATGTGTAAATTGTTGCACCTGGGATTGGTGCCCAAATGGTGCATCCCAGTACAAGGTAGAATCCCATGGTGCTTGACCGTAGGCAAAGGACTATGGATAAGATGTCTGGGCCTGTTTTGGCTCTGTATAGAAGCTTGACATATGGACTATCATTTTTGGCACTATCCCCATCCATTTTGAACAAGGCACCAATTGTGAACTTGTGACAATGTAAGGGTTAAGGAACCTTCTAGGGCTGATACAGTGGCAAGACAATGTGCATTACCAGCAAGCTTAGACTTAGTGTGTCACCCAGTCCTAAAACAGTAGCAGTGATCATAGGCAAGGGAAAATAAGCAGCATGCTTACAACTTTTGGAAATAAAGGCAAAAACAAAGACATATTATAAAGACTGCAATAAAAACCTGATCCACTGATGCACATACATAATCACATGCCAACAAACATCAAGGACTTTCAGGGAGCCATGACCTCAAATAATGGACAAAGTAATGCACAAAAAAAATGACCATGAATTAATTGTATGTACAAATGCTTGGAGAAAGAATTTAATATAACTGTTTTAAGGAATCATAACAAACTTCAGGACACACAGAGAAATGATTCAGTAGTCTATTAAAGAAATTTAACAGAAAGATTGGAATAGTTTTTAAAAACTGAACAGTGCAGAGATGAAAAGAATGCTAAATGAAATAAAAACAACATAAATGGCTTCAATGTCATAAATAAACAAAAGAATTAGTGAACGCAAAGAGACATTATTCAAAAATACAGCCAGATGAGAGTAAAGAAACAAATAATAAAAACAATTGAAGAAAGCATACAGGAACTTTGTGACAGCATTAAAAGAGAGTATCTTTTGAGTTACTGGGGTTCAAGAGGGACCTTAGAATGACAAAAATGTAACTAGCATATTCAAATAGAAAACAAAAGAAAATTTCCCAAACCTAGATGAGGATATGAATATCTGGATATGAGAAGGGCAACAGTCACAAGTCAGATTCAACTCAACCAAGAACATTCCAATTTATACAATAATTAAGTTCTCAAGCATGACACAGAGAATTCTGAAAGCACAAATAGGAAAAAAAACATATAAGGGTATCCAAATTAATTTGGAATCAATTACATATGTACCAACTCTGATAAAGAACACTAAATTGTGAAGAAGCAACTAAATTATGTGTGGAGGCTTAAAAGAGAAGAGTTTGGATTTTATTGTTACTATTTTTATTTTGCCTAAATATTTACTTCACCTCTAAGGAAACACATGAAAGGTTGGAAAAAGATATTCCATCTGAATGGAGTCTAAAATAAAATAGAAGAAACCATTTTCAGATAACAAAGACTTCGAATTAAAAGCAGTAAAAAGAGACAGGAAAGATCATGTTATAATGGTAAATGGGTTTATTTAGCTGGAGAAAAAAATAATATCGTAAATATATTAGGAAGACTTAAATAAAGAGATAGACTTGAATGTAAATAATTGCTGGGGGCTTTCACAGCCCACTTTTGGCAATGGACAGATTACCTAAAAAGAAAATCAACAAATAAACATCAGTTTGGTTGCACCCTAAACCAAATGAACTTAACACACATTTACAGAACATTCCATTCAATAGCTACAAAATGTATTCTTCTCAACAGTACATGGAATTATTCTGCAGGATATATGTCAGGGTAGGCACCAAATTACATCTCAAGTTTTAAAACCTAAAATTATGTCAACTATTTTCTGACACAAATATAATAAAACTAGAAAGGAACAAGAAAAATATTGGCAACTAGGAAAATACATGGAAATTAAAATAACATGATCCTGAACAACCGATAGATCAGGGAAGAAATCAAGAAGGAAACAAAAAGTTTTCTTGAAATAAATAATAGAAAAACCTGCAAATAAAGGACAAAGAGACAAGTTTATACTAATCAATGCCGATATGAAAAATAATGACAGAAAGATCTCAAATCACCTATAGTTACACCTAAAATAAACAGAAAAAGACAAACCAAACTCAAAGTTAATAGAAGGAAAGAAATAACAAAGATCAGAGCAGAAATAAATAAAACAGAAACTGAAAAAAAATACAAAAGATAAATGAAGAGTTGGATTTTAATCTAAAAAAAGAGGTGCAAGACTTCTACAACAAAAACTACAAAACACTAAAGTAAGAAACTGAAGAAGACCTTAGAAGATGGAAATATCTCTTGGATAGGCAGAATTAATATTGTAAAAGTGGTCATACTACCAAAAGTGCTATATGGATGTAATGAAATTCCTATTAACATTCCAATGATGTTTTCATACAAAAAGCAATCAGGAAATTTATTTGGAAAAATAAGGGGCCCACAATAGCCACAACAATCAGTATTGAGAAAAATGAAGCTAGAAGCATCCCAATACCAGACCTTAAATTATACTACAGAGCTATAATAACAAAAATAGCATGGTACTAGTATCAAAACACAGATGAAGACCAATGGAAGAGAAGACAAAGAGACAAACCCCCATAAATGCAGTTTTCTCATACTAGATAAAGGTGCCAAAAATGTACAATGGAGAAAAAATAGCCTCTTCAACAAATGGTGCTGGGAAAACTGGAAATCCATATGCAGCAAAATGAAACTAAACCTCTATCTCTCACTCTGCACAAAACTCAATTCAAAGTGGATGAAAGGCCTAGATATTAGACCAGAAACCTTACATCTACTAGAGGAAAATATATGACCAATACTCCATCATGTCCACTTAGGTACAAACTTCCTCAACAAGACTCCTAAGATGAAAAAAGTAAAATCAAGAATCAATAAATGGGTGGCATCAAACTAATTAACTTCTTTACAGTAAATGAAACAATCGAAAGAATGAAGAGATCACCTACAGAATTGGAGAAAATCTTTACCACCAGCACCTCTGAGCATTAATCTCCAGGATATATAAAGAACACAAAAAACACCAAAACAACAAATAACCCAATTAACAAATGGGCAAAGAAACTGAACAGGCACTTCACAGAATTATGAATGTTCAACAAATATATGAAAATATGCAACATCTCTAGCAATTAGAGAAATGCAAATTAAACTGTGCTGAGATTTCTTCTCACTCCAGTCAGCATGGCAACAATAAAGTATATCAGTAACAATAAATGTTACTGAGCATATAAAAAAAGGGTACACTCATACATTGCTGGTGGGACTGAAAATCGGTGTAACTACTCAGGAAAACACTATGGAGATTCCTCAAAATCATTGACTAGAACTACCCATTTGACCCAGTTGTCCCACTCCTTGGTATATATCCAAAGGACTTAAAATTAGCATACTACAGTGATGTAACCCATCAATGTTTATAGCAGCTCAATTCACAATAACTAAGCTATGGAAACAACCTACATGCCTTTCAACAGGCAAATGGATCAAGAAAATGTGGTATATATACACAATGGAATATTACTCAGGCATAAAAAAGAATGACATCATGATATTTACCAGAAAATGGATGGATGTGGAGATTGTTGTGCTAAGTACAATAAGCTAATCTCAAAAAACCTGAGGTCAAATGCTCTCTCTGATATATGGATGCTAATGCACACCAAGGGGGGAGGGGAAAAATAGAAGTTCATTAATTAGTCAAAGGTGAATAAAGGGAAGGGAGGGGGCAGGAAATATTAAAGTCAGTGGAATGGATCCGACTTAACTTTCCCATATATATATATATACACCATAGTGAATTTCCATATACAACCACAAGACTGGGATCCTAATTTGAATAATATGCACTCCAGGTTTACATAAATATGTCAAATTATACTCTACTGTCACATATAACAAAAAGAACAAATAAAATTTTTAAAAAGAATTGTATTTTGAAAATAAAAAGTAGAGTAAGGAAAAGAGACAGGAGTCAAATAAAAATCAGAGACAAAAATGGAGAAATTACAACTGAAATTATGAAAATGCAAAGGATTGCAAGAGAATATTATAAACAACTAATACCAACAAACTTGATAATCCCAGAAGAAATAAAAAAATTTGTGGATACATACACAGGATCAAGACTGAATCATGAAGAAATAGAAAACCTGAGTACCTGGATTGAATAAATAATTTAAAAAGTTCCTGAGAAGAAGAAGAGAGAAAAGAACAGAAGTGAGGAACAAAGGGACCCAGAGCAAGGACAGTAAATTCAAGGTCTTGCCAAGTTGTCAGGGCTGGTCTTGGGCTTGGAATCTTGTTTTAACCTACCAAGTAGCAGGAATTACAGTCATGCATCACCAGGCCTGGACAAAAAGAAAATTTTATAAACTTTTCATGAAATGTGGAAGATGGCAGAAGTGAGTTAGGTAGTGAATTCCAATTTCCTCACAACAAAGAAAAGAGGAAGCAAAGGAAAAGCAGAGTTGAGAGGTGGGTCATAAAATAAATGCTCTAAGGCTCAATATTACCAAGTCTGACTCCTGATGAGACTGGAAGATAGGTTAACAGAATAGAAAACAAACTATGATTCCCCTAAACCTGAACCCAAACCTAGGGATGGAAAAAGGTAGGGGCAACAGAGAGAGAGAGAAAGAGGTGGGGAACAAAAAAGTTCTTAAGCTTACCCACTTAAAAAGATTTGGAAAAAGACAAAATTTAAAGTGCAATGGTAGAGAGAAAGGGTGGTCTCTAAAAGAGCAAACAGCTTAAACCCAAATCATGGAAAGAAAACTGAGCTGGGGTTCACAGTCATCTCGTGGAGCCCTCAGTCTACCAGTCACCCCCTTAAGTTGACATGGTGTCCTCCCATGCCCAGATAGCTACATTTAAAACCAGAGGGAAGTAACCTGCAGTGAGATCTCTTAACAATCGGGCCAGAAATATTATCAAGAAGGACTACTACTAATTGAAATGCATAGAAACTCCCCTTTCTCTCCCCCTCAGTAAAAACGAGGGGAATGGGCTTGTGGGGACCTGTGCAGGGAAGTGCTCTTAGCTCTGGTCAGTATGACCCAGGCAAGACCAGAAAGCTCTGCATAGTGTCCACTCACTCAACTCAGACAAAGAAAACAAAAAAGAAGCTTTGGCCACAAACAGTGGAAAGTGGATTCACCAGGCCACAACCACTGAAATCGTAGGGAGTCACTGAGGGAAATCTAGGAATGGGTTCCCAGGATCATAGGGCCATGCCAGAGGGAAGCTGCCTGAACATCCAGTGGCATAGAGACCTGGCAAAAAATTACCAGAACCTATATTGCAAGAAAGAACTGCTCCCCAGTCTTAACTGGCACACAGTCTAATCCATGATCGCAACTGGTGAATAAAAGGGAATTACTTCGATACTTGTGAGATCTTGCATCAAACTTAGTAAATGGAATTGACACTCTCCATTCATAATCTGGGTTAGTGGAAATTAGAGTCCAAGTGATCCACATAAAACCCTTCACTGCAATATCCCAGAGAGCAGCAATGGCTGGGGGAATACTTCAACATCACAGAACACCCTCTGAAACTCCACAACCAACATTCCTGCACTGACAGAGAGCCACCAGGTTCTTCCCTACCGCGAAAAAATTCCTGTATAGGGGAGTAGATAGGTATATGTTGACCCACAACAATTATAGGGACACTACAGAGCCTGCATCCTGAACTACTATACAAAACAGAAACAGCCAACCCACAAAACTACACCCTCCAAGTACTCAGCTGCAGGACCCTGAGCTAAAAAAGAAGCTGCTGGTAGGAGGGTCATAGTAACAAGGGAATTGGCTCCTATACACCTGCAACTTGGGAGAGATCCATAGTCAAAGACTGATGTACATGTGCTAAATGTCTATACCACAATGAAATCCAAGACAAAACTCAACAGGAATTTTTCTTCACCTTGGCAGGATTTACTATGAATAACTCTAATACCAAAACTGATGATAAAAATAACTAACTCTTTAACCTGAAAAAGAATTGTTAACCCAATAGCAAACACTACTCCATCAATGCATTTGAATGTACTTTCCTCTTACTTCCTACTCATTCTGTTGCATTATCTACTACTACCTCAAATACAAACCATTTATCTATTTCTCCTTTCCACTTTGGTATAAATTACCCTTTTACATATTTTCTCTTTCCCCATTTTCCCCAATCTTTATTTCTTCCCCTTTTTAACCTTCACTTATGGTTTTAATAAGTGTACTAAATTTAAATCTATTTTTTCACCTATTCCACAAATTTTTTATGGGTTTATACCTGAATTTGAGGAATTGCAGAGAACAATTGCAACAAGTTTTCTTTCTTATAAGGTTGAGTAGAATGAAGCTTGGATCTGAAATGTTTAAAAAAGATTCAGTGTTACCACTCCTCTTAAAATGGTGCTGATGTTAGGATCAGCAAAGGTCACACATTGACTTAAAATATCTGGATATTTATGCAACCTGGGGCTCTTAAGAAAAAGAAGTTATAAAGTAGTCTTAAAAGAAGAAGTGAAAACTATACCAATAGGTGAGTAGACATAAAAACAATATGAAAAACCAGGGAACAAATCATTGCAAATAGCCTATTCAACAACAGATTTCACTGACTGTTGCACTGAAGGAAATGTCAGAGAAGGACTTTAAAAATTTCATAGTTAGAAAATCCTAAGAGATACAAAATGTAAGGAGTGAAATCAAAGAGAAAATAGAGGAAGTAAAATATTTCTTTCAATAAAGAAAGAGAGATTCTGAAAAAGAGCCAAATGTAAATCCTGGAAAGAATAAAGCAAATTAAAAATTAAATGGAAAACATCACCAATGGATTAGACCACATCAAAGATACATTTTCAAAGTATATAGTCTTGAAAATAAAGTTGACCATAAAGAAAAGATGTTAAGAGATCATGAACAGAATATTCAAGAAATCTGGGATAGTATTAAAAGGCCAAATTCAAGATTCATTGAGATAGATGAAGGCTCTGGAATACAAACTAAAGGAATACACTATCTTTTCAATCAAATAGTATTAGAAAAATTTCCAAACCTTAAGAATGAGATAAAAATTTCAACTACAAGAGGCATGTAGGACTCTGAGTATATAAAATCATAATAGAGCTACTCCAAGATACATTATTATGAAAATGCCTAACATACAGAATAAGGATAAAATTTTAAAAGCTACAAGAGAAAAATGAATTGTTACATTTTGAGGTAAACCAATCGACATTTCAACTGATTTCTCAACCAAAACACTAAAAGCCAGAAAGGTTTGGATTATATATACCAAACGATGAAAGAAAATGGATGCAAATCAAGAGTATGATACCCAGAAAAATTATGCTTTAGAATTGAAGAAACAAATACCTTCAATGACAAACAAAGCTAAAAGAATTCATAACTAGAAAGCCTGCACAAAACAAACATATTCAATAAAATATTTCTTGAAGAAGAAATGAAAAATAAAAATGAAAACCAGCACAGGGAGGAAGTACACTAGAAGAATGGTCAACCAAAGGAGAATCAAGTACAATTTAAACATTAGAAATAAATCAAAGTGGCAGGAAATAAAAATCATCTTTCAATAATTACATTAAATATAAATGGTCTAAACTCTTCAATCAAAAGAAACAGATTGGCAGATTGAATTTGAAAATGAGACCAAACAATATGCTATCTCCAAGAGACTCATCTCACTAGCAAAGATATCCATAGACTTAGGGTGAAAGATGGGAAAAATACCATTCACACGGGACTTGAAAACAAGCAGGAGTTGCTATTCTCATATCATAAAGTGAACTTCAAGTCAAGATTAATCAGAAGAGTAAAAGAAGGTCACTTCACATTTATTAAGGAACTCATACAACAATAACATAAAATGATCATACATATTTATGCCCCAGACAACAAAGCATCTATGTACATCAAGCAAGTCCATACAGGGTGACTTTAACATGGCTCTTTCACCACTGGATAGAACATTCAAACAAATACTAAGTAAAGATTATATACAACTAAAAATATAATTAATAATATGAACCTTACATAGCCACAACAATGTTTATAGCAGCACAATTCACAATAGCCAATATATGGAACCAGTCTAGGTACCCCTCAAGAGATGAATGGATAATGAAAAGGTGGTTCGTGTGTGTGTGTGTGTGTGCATATATGTATACAATACGTGTATATATATACACACACACACAATACAGTATTACTCAGTTATAAAGAATAAAGATGTTATGGAATTTGCCAGTAAATCGATGGAACTGGAGGCTATCATGGCAAGTGAAATAAGCCTGTCCCAAAAGGACAAAGCTCACATGTTTCTTTCTGATATGAGGAAGCTAATCCAAATAAGGTGTGGATGATTAAAAAAGAATAGAAGAAAGATCAATGAAGAGACAAAGGGAAATAAAGGGAATGGAGGAGAGATGGAATAAGGAAAGAAAGTGCAATGAATCTGACCTCACTTTTCTATGTACATGTATGAATATACCACAGTGAATTTCACTACCATGTACATCCCCAGGACACTAATTAAAAATAAACTCTAAGTAAACAACAGAAATATTAGTAGAGTGAAGGGAACAAGTGGTGGGATGAGGGGAGGGAAAGGGGAAGTACTGGGTCTGAATTAGAATGAATTATATTCTGTGCTGTTATAATTATGTCAAAATGAATGCTAATGTTATGTATAACCAAAAAGAACCAATTAAAATTTTAAAAAATGACATTAAAAGGTTTCCCATCACAGAAAAACTCTGGGCCAGATACTTTTACTGCGAAGTTCTATCAAACATTTTAAAAATAATTATTTTAAATTTATTTTTTAAAATAAAAGAGTGGATTACTCAGCCATAAAGAAGAATAAAATTATTGCATTATGGTAATTATGGTAAATGGATGTTGGAGACTGACATGCTAAGTGAGATTAGCTAATCCCCAAAATCCAAAGGCCAAATGATCTCTCTGATAAATGAATGATGATGCATAATGCGGGGTGGAAGGGAGGCAAGAATGGAGGAAGGATAGATAGCATAGAGGGAAGGGAGGGGTGGGGTCAGGGTGGGGGGGTAAGAATAATAACAGAATGAGACAGATATCATTGCCCTGTGTAGATGTATGAGTGCACAGATGGTGTGACTCTATTTTGTGTACAACCAGAGAAACAATAGCTGTACTCCTTTGTGTTCAATGGATCAAAATTAAATGAATAAAAAAACTCAATAAACATAAAATACTTTAAAAAAAATAAATAAATAAAATAAAAGAGTAAGAAATTCTTCCAAATGCATTCTGAGAGGCCAGCACTCTGTCATACCCAAATCATACAGGGACATAATAAAGAAGGAATGCTATAGGTTTATATCCTTGATAAACATAGATGCAAATAGCCTCAACAAAAATATTATCAAACAAATCAACAATATAGAATACCACATAGTCAGAAAGAAGAAAAAATAATATGATCACCTCAAAGAGATGCAGAAAAAATGTTTGATGAAATTCTACATTCCTTTATGATAAAAACTCTAAAAAAATAAAATCAACAAGAATGTACCTCAGGGCTGAGGTTGTGGCTCAGTGGTAGAGTGCTTGCCTAGCATGTGTGAGGCACTAGGTTCGATTCTCAACACCACATATAAATAAATGAATAAAATAAAGGTCTATTGACATCTAAAAAATTTTTTTTAAAAAATGTACCTCAATATGATAAGGACCATTTATAACAAGTCCATAGATGACATTATACTGAGTGAGGAAAAGACAGCATGTTTCTAAGATCTGGAATGAAACAAGTACACCCATTTTCAACTCTTAATTCAATACAGTACTAGAGGTCCTAAACAAAGCAATGCAGCAAGAAAAAGAGATAAAGGGCATCCAATTTGTAAAACAGAAACTCAACCACTGTTTGCATATGGTATTATCCTATATGTAGAAAAATGCAAAAACTCTCAACAAAAAAATGCATGTGAATTAATGAAAGGTGCAGGATACTAAATCACCATACAAAAGCCTATTTATATATGCCAGCAGTGAGTGACCTTAAGAAGAACTCAAGAAAATAATTCCATTTATAACAGTTACAAAAAAAGTAATAGTGTATTAGTTTTGTGTTACTATAACAAATTAGTTATAGTACAGCTATCTTATGAAGAAAAGAGGTTTGTTTAGCTTACATTTGTGGAGATTGCAAGTTCAAATATAGCAAGTTTCTAGAGAGGATTGACTTTTGTCTGTGTCCCCTCATAGCACATAGCAATGGTGGGAACATATTTGAGAATGAGCATCCAAACTAGGAAGCAGAAAGAAAGAGAGGGACCAATCTTGCTCCTTTTTAACAACACTCTCATGAGTACTAACCAGAGTTCAAGAAAAATTACCTTATTCCCTTTGAGAGTATGCTCTCAATGGTCTAAGGATCCCCACTAGTTCCCACCATTTAAAGGTGTCTAAGGACAACGCTTTCAAGATATTGACCCTTAAACCTTAAACGACACACAGACCATATCCAAACCATGCCAATTACATGAGAATAAATTTAGCCAAAGAGGCAAGAGATTTTCTACAAGGAAAGTTAAACAAAAAAAAAGAAAACAATTTAAAAATTTGAAGAAGGCACATGTGAAAAAGATAAAACACCCGGTTTTCATAGACTGGAAGAAAAATATCATTAAAATATTCATACAACCCAGAATAATCTATAGAGTCAATGCAACCCCTATAAAAATATCAATGACTTTCTTCACAGAATCAGAAAAATCAGTTCTAAATTTTGTATGGAACAACAAAACAATCCCAAATAACCAAAGCAGTTTTAATCAAAAAGGAAAAGTAGAAGGTATTACACTCTCTGACTCCCAATACACTATTAAGGTATAGTAACCAAAAGAGCATAGTATTTGCATAAATATAGGCACATAGTATAATGGAACAGAATAGAGAACTTAGATATAAACCAATATATCTATGCCCAACTGATCTTTTAACAAGGTGCTAAGAAGACACATTAGAGAAATAATAGTATCTCTAATAAATGGAGCTGAAAAATTAGACATCCACATGTAGCCTAAGAGAACTAGACCCCTATTTCTCTCAAGTTACAAAAACTAACTCTAAATGGACTAAAGACCTAATTTTAAATACAGAAACTATGAAACTACTAGAAGAAAATATAGGGGAAATGATTCAGTTCATTGCAATAAGCAAGGATTTCTTTTTTGGATAGTACCCTCAAAGAACAGTTAGTAGAAGCAAAAACGGACAAATGGGATTACATCAAATGAGTAAACTTCTGCATAACATATGAAACAATAAACAGAGTGAAAGGAAAATCTATACATTAGGAAAATATATTTGAAAATTATACATTTAATACCCCAAATATATAAGGAACCCAAGTGACTCAATAGAAAACAATAAGCATAACAAACAATAACTAGTAATCTAATAAAAATGGGAAGGAACCTTCAACAGACATTTCTGAAAAGGTGACATCCAAATGGCCAAGAGGCACATGGAAAAATTTATCAACATTATTAATCATCGTGGAAATGCAAAATTAAAATCACAACAAGATATCACCATACAGCAGTAAGAATGGCTATTTTCAAAAAGAAAAAAGATAACAAGTGTTGCAAGGGATGTAGAGAAAGGGGAATGCTTGAACATTTGGTAGAAATGTAAATTAGTAAAGCCATTATGGAAAACAGTGTAGAGGTTCCTCAGAAAATTAAAAATAAAACTGCTATATGATCCAGCAATCTCACTATTGCATATATACCCAAATGAAAAGAAATGAATATGCCAAAGAGACTTCTGCACACACCTTTGTTGCACCACTAGTCACAATAGCCAAGAGATATAAACAACCTGTTTCCATCAGTTGATGAATGAATAAAGAAAAATATACTATATTTTACACTCTATTTTCAAGTACATACTAAAATTTGCTCTTTATACACAATGGAATAATATTCATGCATAAAAAGGATGAAATACTGTCATTTATGTCAATATGCATAAAAACTAGAGATCATTATATTTAATGAAATAAATCAGATTCAGAAAAACAAATACCACATGATCTCATTCATGTTGAATCTAAAAATGTTGGTCTCATAGAAACTGAGAAAATAGTGATTACTAGAGACTAAGGACATTGTAAAAAGGAAGGGATGGAAAAGGTTGATGAATGAATATTAAGTTACTGTTAGGAACAAATATTTCTGTTATGCTATTGCACAGAAAGGTGAATATGGGTAACAACTATGTACTGTATATTTCAAGAAACCAAAAGAAAGGAGTTTGAACATGTTTACCATAAATTGATGTTTGAGGCAATATTTATGCTTACGCTAACTTGAACATTATACAGTGAATGCATGTATCAAAACATCACAAGGTACTCCATAAACATGCATGAGTTTACTAGATCAATTTAAAAAAATATCCCAAGGCATCTTAAGTTCTGTGGCTACCACTAATGCATATACCTTATTTTCTTTAGTCATGTGTGGTTTCTTACTGAAACCATGACACTTATGTTAGCAAACCAAACTCAATCATTTGTTCATGATGAATTTGATTAAAAAATAATGACATGAATACAAATAGTATGATTTTATACTTGGAAGATCCAAAAATCTTCACCAGAAGACTGCTAAAGCCAATAAACAAATTCCTTGAAGTAGCAGAATACAAAATCAACATACAAAATCAATAGTTTTTCTATATACCAACAATGTAGTTGCTAAAAAAATAAAGAACAGGAAAATGGTCCATCACATTCACAGAGCACTTTCACAGTAGGAACAGGGGAGTCATGGCGGACACCCTTAGTCTAAGACCACAGTTGCAGGCCTAGATACCAATTATACTAGTGGATGGGGGGATGATGGTATGTACCTGTGTTTCCCCCCAAGTTCACTGGCCAACAAGAAGTCATGGTTTTATTTAGCCCCATCAACCTCATTTTTCCAAAGCCAATTTCTTAGAAATTTTGTAGAAATTTTCTTCTTAATATTTCAAATATTGACTTCTCCATAAGGGAATAATGTTGTGGACAAAGAGGTTTTCCAGAATTATATTTTTCTTTAAAAATGCAATGGTTTCCAGTTAAAGATTGAGATAAATTAAATAACATTTCATTATCATGTCAAACCACTCAAATATCTCTATTTTAAAACCAATGCATTAAATTATATGCTAACAGACTTAATAAAATAGTGATATTCACAAGCACATAATTGCTAGATTTCCAAAGTTTCTTACAGTGAACATTTGAAATAGAATATAGAGTATAAAGAGGAATGGCCAGATAATCAAAGGATCAAGAGTTTATTCTTGGCTCAGACACTAATCACAAGTAACTTCCTGTAAGTAGGATTCTCCTAGGTGGTTATTTCCTAATCTACAAATTTATGTCTTAGACCAGCTGTTATTTAACATCCTTCCCATTGTGGGATTTTTAAAGCAAAAAATGCAGGACCAATAAAAATGGAAATTATGGCATTAGTTTTGTATTTGCATTTTAAATTGTATAATAACACATCAAAAGTAATCTAATCTAAATAGGCTATACAACATTTTCCGTGCAAGAAAATCCTATTAGATTTTTTATTAATAATTACAGTCTTGTGAGGCTACCCATATTTTATACCCTTTACTATAATATTTACTTATAGACATTTCATATTAAAATTGATAGCTACTTGATTCCTAAACTTTAGAAAGATAGAAAATTCCATAAAGCATAACATTGTCATATATTAGCACCTATTTTATGGTAGCCAATACATTTGTAAAATCCTTTTAGTTTTAAAATTGAATGCTTTAATTTCAGAGATGCAAACATGGCTCATCATAAATTCCCCAAAGTTTAAACCTTGGTAACAAAATTTCCTCATAAGTCTCTTAGCTTAGTAATAAAGAGGTCAAGCTTGAGAGTTGGACAAACCTAGGTATATATTGATGTTCCACCAATTTTTAAATTTATTTCCTCAAGCAAGTTATTTTGCATATTTGAGATCTGTTTCTTCATCTGTAAAAGAGGAATAACATTAGCATCTACTTACTAAAGTTCTGAGATTTATATATCATAATATATGTAAAGTTCCTGATACAGTGGGCACTTAATATCCCCTTGTTGCTAGCAACTGCAGTAAGGACTCAATGAAGAGCACATCCTAGTAGCTGTGGCATCTTAACTTAAGAAGCTTTTACCCTTTTTCTCACACATCACATCATATTCTAATAGTTCCTGTAAGCTACTATCATCCTATGGCATAATTCAATAGGATTCTCGCATCTAAGGTGGCCAGATAATTCTGTTTACTTCATCACAACTCAGAAGATAGCAGCTAGTCTTCTGCTTAGGTGCCATCCTAAATCCTGCACCAAGAAATAACAATAAAACACACTTTAAAAATATTTATGTATTTGTTCATTTTTTAATTTTTACAGACTTCATTTTGATTCAGTCTGTAAAAATCAAATAAATAAATAAATAAATAAATAAAAATTTATTTTTAATGAGCTCAGTTGGTGGAGTATCTGCCTCGCAAACAGAAGGCCCTGGGCTCAATCCCCAGCACTGCAAAAAAAAAATTACTTTTACTTTTTAAAAAGGTGTTAGGAATGGGCGAAAGCAAGCCTTTTGAAAATCCAAAGATAGAATCTTATACAAATGGAAAGCCAAAGGTGGGAAGAAGCAGCCCATTTCTCTCAATGATCCAATTTAAGAACCATAAATAGTATACCAGGTGCTCCATTATAAATTCACTCCACTAATTATGCCTTTTGCAATTTCTACAGCATAAGCATTTTTGTTTCTGTTTGAAAGACTAATGCCCCTTGGTGCAGTGACATTTGAATGAAATCATATTTAGAACATGGGTGAAAAATCAACAGTTAATATCCAGGGAGTACTTCTAGCTATTGTTTTATTTTCCATTTGGTTTAATGTATATCCATCAAGCAGGTGGGTAAAGTGACCTAGATAGTGATAACTGGTAAATTATAAGGAATATAGATAGGTGATGAAAATGTCTTGATGCACTTATGTTCCAATCATTATGTCTAATAATTCATGAAATGATAGGATATCAGATTTGTGAACAGTCTTAGACACAATGTCTAATCCAACCCTCTCAATATGCAATGAGGAAACTAAAACCCAGAAAGGGTAACTGCCCCCCTCAGGGTTAGAAATGGAAAGGTATCATAGCTCCAAACTATTAAATTAACTTACGGGAAATACAACATATTTATTTTTTGTGAACTAAATGAGAGAAATGGGCTGGAAAGACTCAATACATAAAAAGAGTAAAACATTATATGAAGGAATAAAAAGTTTATAATCAGCTTCATTTAAACTGATTCTAGAAATATAATTTATGTGTCATATTTAACCATTGTATCAGTCCCCTTGATGTAGTTCACAATACATCATTTGTAATATTTTTCTTAATAATGCTTATTCATTTGCCTAATTAATTTATATGACTTCAAAACAAAAGTGAAAGATCTTTATAAGCTATAAGATATAAAACTAGGTTATTATTGCCAGTATCATCTTTGCAAATAAGGTTTTGTTTTGCTTTATCTTGTTTTACTTGTCAATTCCCATTATGTTTTTATAATTGCATCTTGAAATTTTCTGTTTAGTAAATAAAATGGTTCACAGCAATCATGAAATCTATTATTTTTAAAAATATTATTACATAAAACTTACATCTCAGAATTAATGTGGTACCTTAATCATACTCTTTTTATGTTCAAAATATATCTTTTACTGCTTTTCTCTTTGGCTCATATGAAATTATTGCTGTAATATATACATAGGTATAATTTGCATTCACCCCCCCCCTTTTATTTTCATTCCAAAATAGGAAGAGAAGATTCTGCAAACATCTGGATTTCTATGTATGTCTATATATCTTTATTAAGGTTATATATTTACAATGCCATTTTCTAAGAATTAGCAACTCATTCAGATTCATACAGGAATTGAAGGTCAGTGTAACTGGAATTGAAATCCTCATTATTTTCCCCACCCTGCAGGAATTTCTTTTTTTCCTAGAAGCAAAAAGTAACTATTTCAAAACAGTGATAGGCATGATTTGCATTTGTGGTTTCTATCATTTTAGGTTTCAAAAGCAATATTAACATTTTTACCTCACCCAAATTTCATTGTGCAGAGAAAATGTAATTTATTTATTTCATCTACAACTAATTTGGCCTTTCTCTTGAGTCCTCCACCTGTGGATTGGTGAGGGTGAAAAAATTACTTCATGTCTAATACAATTTAAGCCTTAGTCTGACCTAAGAAACTAAATAATCTTTTTAGGTAGCATTCAGTTGTTCTTGGTAAAATAGTTAAGTCTTTATTACAGCTTCCATCTCCTCCCTCTTCCACTTCTAGGTTGAAGCCTTGTTTTATGGGGGACAGTGATAGGCTTATGTGGTCTTATGTGACCTCATCAAACAAGGAATGTGGTGAGACCTTTGGGTATTAGGGTCCTGAGCTCCTGTGGCCCTTTGTCCACTTGGTCATACATTGCTATGTTGTCATTCAGAGTTACATATGTGGCTAATTTATCTCACCTCTCTCTTGGCTTGGTCATTGTTGGTGCCATTTCAAACTAAACCAAAGTCACTTTAATTTGTACACACTGCTTTCTCCTCATTCTCTCCCTATCCTGCATTGGACCAATAACCCAACGAATCCAGTCTCAGACTGAGCTGCCTGGTTATCCTGCCCTGTCTTTGAGGACACTGTAACATTTTTATTTCGCTCTATATCAGCACTCCCTAAAGATATCTATGAGTGTTGTGGGTCAACTAATGTGCGGATTCTGTACTGGGGCAGGTAAAACTTATAAATATAATTTTCAGCATAGAGTATTACAAAAACAGGAAGAAAGAATGACTTTCTTATTACTATAACAGGGAATGTAGAAATAGATATGTAATTTTTTTTAAAAAGGTAAGATACTGCTAGTGCGATCCAACTTACCCTTCTCGATCTATTCAATACTCCAAAAAATTGCAAGATCTGGCGACCCTTTAATTTTGAGATCAAAAAAAGAAGACTAATTCTTAGAGACACCACCCTGCAGTATCAGTTGATGTTTAAAAGTGGAAAAATACATGGAGAAAAAAAACTGTATGCAGTATACATTTTCTCCTATTTTTGTGCTTCCTCCTCCTCCTCCTCCTTGCCCTCCTCCTCCTCCTCCTCCTGTCCCTAAATGGGGAGGAGGAAGTATTTGAAGGACAAAATTATGCATGCGAATACAATATTAATTTATGTGACAATTTACCAAATGATTTCTTGAACTTCTAATAAATTATTTCTAAAAGCTTCTGGAGGTTGTAATGACAGGTATTTTTTCATAACTTGTTTATTGATGTGTCAAATCTTCTTTTTGCTGGCAAGCACTAGCTGAATTTAACTATTTGGGTTCTTAGACCCTTTCACAAAGGGGCAGTGGAACCTTATATACTAAAGAATAAAATAATCAACTACCAGTTAACCAATTTAGGAAGTTCTAGAATCTTTAATCATTATATGGAAAATAAACTTATCATCTGGATATAGAAAACAAGATGAATCCAAACAAATAGGCATATACTGCATGCCAGTGTTAAGACTTTACCACATATGATATAAACCTGAATGACTGCCTTTACCACTCCCTAGCTGCATTCCATGTCTGTATTTTTTGTGCCGCTGAGTTGAATGGAGTCAGTTTTGAAGTGGTCAGCATTTGCAGAGGGCTCATGGGATCTTAGAAGTGATCCAAATTCCAGGGAAAAAGAAAATAACATACACAAAAAAATTGAATCTGGCCCTGGGAATCTTGCAGTCTTAGTTATGAAATACAGAACAATAGTCAAGATATTTTTTGGAAACTGGTGCAGGTATTTGGAATTATTCCTGAGGGTCATCATCATTACGAGGGGTGATTTGCTTCCTGAGATGCCTACAGGAGACTGGAGGTCCTTTGATAGGTATGGCACTTGCCTTGAGATACTGAGGACTGGGAGATTGGAGTAGAGGATGACTGTGAACCATAGAATTTTTAAAAAATTTTTATTTCTTTTTTTTCCTCACTCTATTTTCCTTTTATTTACCTATTCCCTTGGAGTCTCTTTCTTCCTTTTCTCATGCTAAAGACGAACTTCTTCTGATCCTGCTCTCACTCTTCCTTTAATCAGGTGCCTCTATTTACTCACTTTTATCCCATTAACAATCACATCCTACACTCCTCCCTATCCTTTTCATCTACCACTAGAAGTTTCAGAGAACATTGCAAGCCTATTGGCTATATACTTTAGATAATAATCAAACTCATCCTGTTTATTGCAAAACTGTTAACGTCTTTATAGGAGTTTTCTAGTGTAGGGCTGCATATCATTTGTATTTGGTGCTTCTGATATCGATCTTCCCATCAAAGGAGAGGTTTTTGAATCCTGCAATGTTATAATAAGCCTAAAGGGGGAAACTGCAATACCTCAGATCTTCACAGGTAAAGGGAAATATACAGAAATAATATGAAAAAACAGGGGAAATTATTGTCCCTAACAAACCGAGATGCTATTTTGATAGAATCCAATGGCAGCATGGCAGTAGAAATGACAGAAAACGAGTTTAGAATCTACATGATTAAAATGATCCATGAAGCAAAAGAGAGCAAATGCAGACAACGCATGATCACTCCAATAAACAGTTAAAAGCAAATGCAGGGAGCAAAAGAGAACTTCATTAAAGAAATATGGATTCTGAATAAAAAAACAGAAATACTTACAATGAAAGAAATAATAAACCAAATTAAAAACTCAATAGAAAGCATCAACAAGAGAATAGATCTTGTGGAAGACAGAATCTCAGACAATGAAGACAAAATATTTAAATTTGAAAATAAAGTTTACCAAACTGAGAAAATGGTTAGAAATCATGAACCAGACCTCCAAGAACTATGGGATGATATAAAAAGACACAATTTAAGAATTATTGGGATTGAAGAAGGCACAGAGATACAAACCAAAGAAATGAACAACCTGTTCAATGAAATAATATCAGAAAATTTCCCAAACCTGAAGAATGAAATTGAAAATCAAATACAAGAGGCTTTCAGGACACAAAATGCACAAAATTACAACAGATCCACACCAAGGTACATTATAATGAAAATGCCTAGTGTACAAAATAAAGATAGGATTTTAAAGGCTACAAGAGGAAAAACATCAGATTACATATAAGGGGAAACCAATGCAGATATCACCAGATTTCTCATCCCAGATCCTAAAAGCAAGAAGGGCCTGGAACAATATATTTCAAGCTCTGAAAGAACATGGACGCCAACTAAGAATCTTATGCCCAGCAAAACTAACCTTCAGATTTGATGATGAAATAAAATGTTTCCAAGATAAACAAAAGCTAAAAGAATTTACAAATAGAAAGCCTGTACTACGGAACGTTCTCAGCAAAATATTTCATATGAGGAAATGAAAAACAATAATACAAGTCAGCAAAGGGAGAAACTACCCTAAAGGAAATCCAATCAAATGAGAAACCAAGTCAAGTTAAAAACCAAAGATAAGCCAAAATGACAACGAATACAAATCATATTGCAATAATCACCCTGAATGTTAATGGCTTAATTCATTAAACAAAAGACATAGACCAGCTGATTGGATTAAAAAGAAAGACCCAATAATATACTGCCTTCAAGAGACTCATCTCATAGAAAAAGACATCCACAGACTAAAGGTGAAAGGATGGGGAAAAACATATTGCACACATGGACTCAGTAAAAAAGCAGGGGTCTCTATTCTCATATCAGATAAAATGGACTTCAAACCTATGTTAGTCAGAATGGATAAAAAAGGACATTTCATAGTGACTCAGGGAACCATAAAGCAGCAAGACATAATAATTTTAAATATGTATGCCCCCCAAAATGGAGCATCTATGCACATCAAACAAACCCTTCTCAATTCTAAGAATCAAATAGACCAAAACACAGTAAGAGTGGGTGACTTTAACACACCACTCTCACCACTGCATAGATCATCCAAACAAAAACTGAACAAAGAAACTATAGAACTAAATAATATAATCAATGTTATAGACTTAACTGATATGTATAGAGTATTTCATCTACCATCAATTGAATACTCTTTCTTCTTAGCAGCTCATGGATCCTTCTCCAAAAATAGACCATATACTATGCCACAAAGAAGCCATTAATAAATACAAAAATATAGAGGTACTACCTTGTATTCTACCAGACCATAATAGAATGCAATTAGAAGTCAATAATAAAATAAAAAACAGGGCTGGAGGTATAACTCAGTTGGTAGAGTACTTGCCTTGCAAGCACAAGGCCCTGGGTTCAACCCCTAGCACCACAAAAAATAAATAAATAAATAAATAAATAAATAAATAAATACTCCTACACCTGGAGACTAAATAATATGCTATTGAATGAGGCAATCATAACAGAAGACATCAGGGAAGAAATTTAAAAATTCCTAGAGGTAAACAAGAATAATGACACAATATATCAAAATCTCTGGGACACTCTGAAAGCAGTACTAAGAGGAAAGTTCGTTGCATTGAGCTGATTCATTAAAAAAATAAAATGTCAACAACTAAATGACCTAACATTACATCTCAAAGCTCTAGAAAAAGAACAGATCAACACCAAAAGTAGAAGAAGACAGGAAGTAATTAAAATCAGAGCTGAAATCAATGAAATTAAAACAAGAGACACAATTCAAAAAATTGAAAAAACAAAAAGTTGGTTTTTTGAAAAAGTAAACAAAATTGACAAACCCTTAGCCACACTAACGAAGAGGAGAGAAAATACTCGAATTACTAGAATTTGTGATGAAAAAGGAAAGATCACAACAGACACCACTGAAATACATAACATAGTTAGAAGCTACTTTGAAAATCTATATTCCAACAAAACAGAAAATATCGAAGACATTGACAAATTTTTAGAGACATATGATCCTCCCAAACTGAATCAGGAAGACATACACAACTTAAACAAATCAATTTCAAGCACCGAAATAGAAGAAGCTATCAAAAGTTTACCAACCAAGAAATGCCCAGGTCCCGGTGGATTTTCAGCTGGATTCTACAAGACCCTTAAGGAAGAACTAATACCAAGTATTCCAGGAAACAGAAAGGGAGGGGACCCTTCCAAATTCATTCACTCTGATACCAAAACCAGACAAAGAAGCATCAGGGAAAAAAAAACCTTTAGACCAATATCCCTGACAAACATAGATGCAAAAATCCTTAACAAAATTCTGGCAACTTCAGTAGATGAATGGATAAAGAAACTGTGGTATATATACACAATGGAATATTACTCAGCCATAAAGAAGAATAAAATTATGACATTTGTAGGTAAATGGATGATGTTGGAAACTGTTATGCTAAGTGAGATCGGCCAATCCCAAAAATCCAAAAGCCGAATGGTCTCTCTGATAAATGAATGATGATGCATAATGTGGGGGGGAAAGATGGCAAGAATGGAGGAAAGATAGCTAGCATAGAGGGAAGGGAGGGGTGGGGGTGGGTGGGGGGTAAAATTAATAACAGAATGTGTGACAGATACCATTGCCCTGTGTACATGCATGAATGCACAGATGGTGTGACTCTACTTTGTGTACAACCAGTGAAACAATAGCTGTACTCCATTTGTGTTCAATGAATCAATAAGTAAATAAAAAATAAATTT
>JAJEJO010000141.1:103222-233781 GCA_020662805.1 Glaucomys volans
GGGGGAAAGATGGCAAGAATGGAGGAAAGATAGCTAGCATAGAGGGAAGGGAGGGGTGGGGGCGGGTGGGGGGTAAAATTAATAACAGAGTGTGTGACAGATACCATTGCCCTGTGTACATGCATGAACGCACAGATGGTGTGACTCTACTTTGTGTACAACCAGTGAAACAATAGCTGTACTCCATTTGTGTTCAATGAATCAATAAGTAAATAAAAAATAAATTTTAAAAAAATATCAAATGGAATTAATCTTGATATTGTTAGAAAAATATTTGAAAATAAAACAATGGGAACTAAAAAAAAAAAAACCAAAAACAAAATTCTGGCAAATTGCATACAAAAGCATATTAAAAAGATAGTGCACCATGATCAAGTGGATTATCCCAGGGATGGAAAGTTGGTTCAATATCCAGAAACCAATAAACATAATTCATCATATCAATAGACATAAAGTTAGGAATCATATGCTTATTTCCATAGATACTGAAAAAGTCTTTGATAAAATGCAGCACCGCATTTATTAAGCATCATGCTTAAACCACTGGAAAAAATAGGGATAGTAGGAATGTTCCTTAACATTGTAAAGGCTATCTATGCTACCGCAGTCAACATCATATAAGTGGAGAAAAAGCATTCCCTCTAAAAACTGGAACAAGACAGGGATGCCCTCTTTCACCACTTCTCAAGCTGTCACTATTTGCTGATGACATGAATCTATATTTAGAGAATCCAAAAAACTCCACTAGAAAACTTGTAGAACTAATAAATGAATTCAGCAAAATAGTAGAATATAAAATCAATATGCATAAATCTAATGCATTTCTATTCATAAGTGGTGAATCATCTGATAGAGAAATTAGGAAAACCACTCCACTCACAATAGGATCAAAAAAATAAAATTCTTGGGAATCAATCTAACAAAGAGGTGAAAGACCTCTCCAATGAAAACTGTAGAACACAGAAGAAAGAAATTAAAGAAAAACTGAGAAGATGGAAATATCTCCCATGTTCCTGGATAAGCAGAACTATTATTGTCAAAATGGCCATTCTACCAAAGGTGGTATACAGATTCAATGCAATTCCACTTAAAATCTTAATGACATTCCTCATAGAGATAGAGAAGGCAATTAAGAACTTCATCAGGAAGAATAAGAGACCTTGAATAGCCAAAACAATCCTGAGTAGAAAGAATGAACCAAGAGGTATCACAATACCAGACCTTCAACTATACTATAGAGCAATAGTAACAAAAACAGAAAGGCATTGGCACCAAGATAGACAGGCACACCAAGGGAACAGAATAGAAGACACAGAGACAAACACACATAAATGCAGTTACCTCATACAAGTAAAAGGAGCCAAAAACATACAAAGGAGAAAAGATAGCCTTGTCAACAAACGGTGCTGGGAAAACTGGAAATCCATATGCAGCAAAATGAAATTAAACCCTCTCACCCTGCACAGAACTCAAATCAAAATGGATCAAGGACTTAGGAATTAGACCAGAGACCCTGCACAAAACAGAAGACAAAATAGGCCCAAATCTTCATCATGCTGACTTAGTATTAGACTTCCTTAACAAGACTTCCAAAGCATAAGAAATCAAAGCAAGAATCAATAAATGGGATGGATTCAAACTAAAAATACCCACATAGGATACAATCGATATTGTGAAAAACAGCCTAAAGAGTGGGAGATAATTTTTTCCACACACACACTTCAGACTGAGCACTAATCTCCAAAATTTATAAAGAACTTAACAAAACTTTACACCAAAAATACAAAGAACCCAATCAATAAATGGGCTAAGGAACTGGACAGATACTTTACAGAAGATATATAGGTGATTAATAAATATATAAAAAGTGTTCAACATCTCTAGTAATTAGAGAAATGCAAATTAAAACAACTCTAAGATTTTATCTTACTCCACTTAGAATGGCTATTATCAAGAACACAAGCAATTATAGATGTTGGCATGGATGTGGGGAAAAAGGCACACTCATACATTGCTAGTGCAGTTGCAAATTGGTGCAACTACTGTGGAAAGCAGTGTGGAGATTCCTCAGAAAACCTGGAATGGAACCACATTTTGATCCAGTTATCCCACTCCTCATTGTACCCCAAAGGACTTAAAATCAACATACTACAGTAACTCAGCCACATCAATGTTTATAGCAGCTCAATTCACAATAGCTAGACTGTGGAACCAACCCAGATGCCCTTCAACAGATGAGTGGATAAAGAAACTGTGGTATATATACACAATGGAATATTATTCAGCCATAAAGAAAAATAATATTATGGCATTTGCAGATAAATTAATGGAAGTGAAGAATATCATGCTAAGTGAAATAAGCCAATTACAAAAATCCAAAGGCCGAATGTTTTCCCTGATAAGTGGATGATGATATATAAATGAGTTGTGGGGGTAAGAGGTGAGAGAAGAATGGAGGAACTTTAGATTACATAGAGGAAAATGAGAGGGAAGAGGGGGCCAGGGTATGAAAAATGGTGGAATGAGACAGACATCATTACCCTATGTACATATATGATTACACAAATGGTGTGAATCTACATTGTGCACAACCACAGAAATGAAAAGTTGTATACCATTTGTGTACAATGAATCAAAATGGAGTTTATAAAAATTTAAAAATAAATAAATTTTTAAAAGAGATATTATGGTTCCTAGATGCAAGGGTTTTACACAAAGTTAAGAATGTACCACAGTAACTGGTCAATGAGCAATTAGGACAAAGTTTAGGAAATCTGAGCAACAACATTAACAAAATAAAAATCTACTATCTCTTCCTCTAGGCAATATTTGTTTAGGTGGCATAAATATTGTTTGACAAAGGAAAAATTGAGAGCATATAGTAAAAGCAAATAATGGGATTTTTTTAGCCCAATGACATGGGAAACAAACAAAGGAAGTAAGAACGACAAGATGAAAATTAGATACTAGTCAATGTGAATTAGACCAATACAGTGTAGTTGTGGGAAACACATTTTTCATATTTAGAATATAAATCCACTGACCAATATATAAACTGGAAGTTAGAAAGATGACAATTATTATAAGTTAATTGTATCACTTTAAATAAATCTTTTTTGTTCTCAACTTCAGTTTTCTCAACTTATAAATTATATGGCTAGAATAAATCATCTTTGTCAAAAATAAATTATTTATTTTGGAAGAATTTTAGATTTACCTAATAGTTATATAGATAATGCAAAAGGTTCTCACATATCCCTTAACTGGTTTCCCCTATCATTAACATCTTATATCACAATGGTACATTTCTCAAAACAAAAACTCCAACATTGGAACATTACTAGAACCTAAACTTCTGACTTCATTCAAATTTACCAGTTTACCCACCATTTCTGTCCTTTTTCTGTTCCATGATCCAATATGTAATGTTTTGTTTTTGTAGTACTAGGGATTGAACCCAAGGGTGTACGCATGGTAGGCAGGTGCTCTACCACTGAGGTCCATCCCCAGCCTTTTAATTTTTTTTTTTTTTTTGAGACACTCTTGCTAAGTTTCTGAGACTGATCTCAAACTGGCAATCCTCCGGGCTTAACCTTCTGAGTAGCTGGGATGACAGGCATGCACCACCATGTCTGGCTCCAATACATAAGGATTTTAGTCATCATGTCTCCTCAGTGTTCTCTGATCTGTGAAAATTTCTCAGTCTTTCCTTGTGTTTTATGGCATTGATAATTTTGAGGCACACTGGTCAGATATTTCTTAGAATGTACCTCAGTTGGAGTTTGTCTACTTTCTTCTTGTTATTAGACTGGGATTGTGGGTTTTTGTTAAGGGTACTACAGAAGGGAATTGCCTTTATCATTGCATTGTATCAGGAAGTGCATAATATCTATGTGATCTGTCATTGGTGCATTAATCTTGGTCACTTGGTTAGAGTAGATCTGTATTAGTTTTCTATGGTTGACATAAAAAATTGCCAACATTCAGTGGCTTTTAACAACAGAAACTTATTATCTTGCAATTCTGAAGTACAGAAGTCTGATACACATTTCACTGTCTAAAACCAAGGTATTGGCAGTTATGTTCCTTCCTAGAGGATTAGGAAAGAATCCTTTTCATTGCCTTTTCCAGTTTTTAGGGGCCATTTATATTCATGACTCATTGCTTCAGTCTTTTATTAACAAATCCAGCAACTATAATTCAAGTTTCCATAGCACATCACTTTGATGTCCATATCTCCTTCTGACTCCTTATCTTCTTTTGCCTTCCTTTTCCCTGTTTATGAACTCTTATGGTTATTTTGGACTCATCCAGATAACCTTAAGTAAATTCCTGCTTTAAGATTCATCTCATTAGATGAAGTCCATCTACAACCTCAATTTACTTTTGCCATATAAATTTATATTTAGATACTAAGAATTCAGATGTGTACATTTGGGGAGGGGAATGTTGTTCTGTCAATGATAGGTAGAGTTAACCAGATTTCTCCACTGAAAAGGTTTAATTTTATCTGTCCATACTTTTTGGTTTGGAAGTAACTCATGAAGTCTACACACACGCACACACACACACACACACACACACACACACAGTTTGGAATTCTTATGTAAGGAAGATATATCTCTTTCCCTCCATTTATTTATGTATTCAAGTATTTATTTTTACCAGTATTGACTGTTGGATATTTATTTCATAATTTGAGTCATGATGTAAAACTGCAATTCATTGCCCAGATGATAATCTCTTTCCTTTAATTTTATTGTTTCAATAACCAAAATCAGAACAGGTGTAGAGTAAAAATTCAAAGGCTCTTAACCCCTTCTCATATTTCCAGGAGATAACAATTATCATTTTATATGTATACTTTAGATATTTACTATAAATGTGTCATCATTTGGATCTATTACATACCATACAGACAAAGAGAACATGTTTTCACTTTATGTAGGATTATGCTTCACATAATATTATGAAACCTTTTTTCATATAGCAATATATCTCAGAGATCACTACAAGTCATTTACATATATGATTTCTTCATTCCTTTTAATGGCTACACTGTATGTACTTTATTTAGTCTACTTTTCATGTACTCTTAAGCTAGTTTCAAGTTTTCCCTATTGTAAACAATACTACAGGAAACACTCTGGTATATTTTATTCACTGTAGTAATATTTCTATGAGGTTAAAAGTTTTCAGGTTCTTTGTAGCTCTAATTATTTGTTTCCTTAATATTTTCAGAGGGATAAAACCAGAATGGGTATTTAAAGTATAATTTTCAAAGATTTAAACATGACTCTAAAATAAAAAAAAAAATGTGTCAAAAATTTTATTCAATTTATTAATGAATAAAAGCAGTAAAATGTTGAGACCAGTTCAAGTTACAATCTGAAATATACATATATATATGCTTATGTATATATATATGAGTGTGTATCATACAGACATATACACATGTGCATACTCAAGGATGCTTAAGTGAATTTTTTAATTGCAAAATTGGTTAATGTCCCATGAGGCATCAAAATGTAGTATTTAGGGTTATCTTTTTAATAGGGCAGCAATTATTTCTATCACTACCAGAAAAAAATGCATTTGTATATCCATAGGCAGGGATAATTTTCATTGTTATCAGTTTTCTATATCTCCCAGCTCCCAAAGATTAAAAATATCAAGTTAGTTAATGGGGCCTACACTATGAACTCAAATGAACCCAGAGGGTCTATAAGATAACTCCTAGTACACCTCTGAAATAATACCCACTGATTTCTTCTGCCTATTATCAAGTCTTGGACAATTATTCCTATTGTTGGACATGGAATATTGAGTCATAGAGACATCATAATTATACCTGGAAATAGGAACTATTATTCAGTCATTCTTACTTTCATTAAGAGAAATTATTCCCTAGTTATCCATGAAATTAGCAACACCATCTTTTCTCTGTATGCAGTTGTCATCTTATATATTTAACTTTATAGGTATTAGGTAGGAATAGTTTTTCTCAAGAATTTTGCTTGCAGTTAGGGCATAAAATGGTTAGCAAGAAAGAAGTTAGATGTGAATTTTCTTCTGACTTAAACAGAATTATTTTTCCTATGAAAATAACACGAACAGAATATTTGTATAAACTATGACACAAACCAAATGAGATCAAAACTTATTTATAATAGTCTGCCAGATTATGAAATAACCTCAGCTTTAACACACATAATATTTTAAAACACAATTTTAAATAACATGATTTTAAAACAGATATAAATTATAAAGTACTTATAATGAATCCACAAGATCAAAAGCACTGTACCGACATTAGCTCATTTAATTCCCTTAATAATCCAATGAAGTGGGTAAAGCAAGTATTTGTTACAGATGCGGATGAACAAGAGTGAGAAAGTGATATTACTTGTCAATGGCCACACAATTGGTCAGCTTCAAAATTGCAATTAGAATCTCAATTTCTTGACTACTAGTCCAGGACTCTATGTACTACTTTTACTATCACTTGGAAGCTATTATTTTTTAAAAAATTATATCCTATGAAAAGATCACTCAGCACTCTTCACATAAAATCATATGACTATTTAAGCTTTTTCACTGTATGTAATCTATCAAAAATATTTGAGAACCTAATATGGACAAGGCACTGTATTAACACTACAGGTAATGCTGAGAGACATAGAAAATGTCATTTTCTTTCTAGAAACTCCTAGATGTAGTGGAATATATAATACTCACTATTTTAGCAAATGCTTACTGAATACCAAAAATTTGTTGAGCAGTATTCTAGGCACTGAACACATATTGAATTTCTTGTCACATGCTGCAAAAGTCAAGAAAACAAATTTAGTAAACAGGTAATAAATGTAAGTGATGTAGGAGTGGTAGAAGTGTCACAGACAGTGACAAAAGAATGTATATCATATCTAGAATGCACGTTATTTCATTCTAGCTGTTTGTTGTATGGGAAGGCAGACTTGAAGTCACCAGTTCTTCAAATTTCTAGAAAAGCAGGAAATATGAAATTTTATTCAAAACACTGGAAACTCAGCTTATTTGAAAGAACATAGAGTGGGCCAAAAAATACATCTCTACACCAAGTTTGGGTCATTCTCTGCCAATGTGTGATCACTGGAATAAAAGAGATATCATAAATATATAAGGAATATCAGTAATGTAGAAGATTGAGAGGCAGAGAAAAGGGATGGGAAAGGGGACACAATGCAGAACGAATTCTTAAAAAATCATGTTATGTGCAAGTATAAATATACTACAGAGAATTTCACCTTTATGTATAATTAAAAAGAACCAATCAAATGTAAATAAATAGAAGAGTGAAAGGAAATCTAGCAGAGTAGAGGAAAGAATGGGGGAGGGGAAGAAGGACGGAGGGAAAGGGGGGATCATGGACTAAAATGGTTTTCCATGCATGTAAGAATTTGTCAGGATGAACCCAACTTTTATGTATAACTATAAAGTCTAATAAAAAATAAGGATAACAGTCAAATGAAGGACAAAGACAATAAGCACTATTACCAAGGGAAAAATTAACTTTTGGTTGTGGTAGACTTCACTAAGGAGGTGGGTAATAAGGACGGTTTAGGAGATTGAAGTACTAAATGTGGAATTTCTGACTTCATAGCATGTCATGTACAGATGCACTTGTGTTTCTTTTGTCAACTGAAATCAACATGAATTAATGATATCCTGTAGCTGCAATGACATTAGTGTAGTAGTAGAACACAAGAAGTGATTGTCTCACTGCCCTCTGCCAGAGACACAGACCAAAACACTGGGGTAGGTTTGCAATAAGAGGCCTCCTAGAACAGGAAGAAAGACAAAATGGAGCATACCTGATACAGTCAGCCAGAATAGAAAAGAACTGTAAATTATAAGAAATAGACATGTATAGCTGTAGTGAGACACTAGAAATATAAATTGACCCATGCCAGCCACTTGTACCATAAACTTCATCCCTCACTATATTCCAACTAAAATGAGCTTCTTTTCATTCTTTTTCTTAAACAAATAACTTACGTATTTTATTTGTTTGCATCTAAGCTTGGTAACACTTTATTTTTTTGATGAAAGACTTTTTTGTTAACACTTTATAAGGAAAATGTACAAAGAATAATGTTGCAGTTTTGGGTTAGATTTAAATCAAAGACATTCATTAATAAGGAATCTTCAAATGTGTAAATTCCAGAAATTTCTCTAAACCATCAGATCAGAACAACTGTCTCTGAACATTACCTTACTTTGGAAGGTATTGGCATACATTTGATTTATAAAATTCAAAAATTTTCAAATTAAATTATAATTTCAAAAAAATATTCTATATTCAAACAACAACAATTTTAATAGAATTTTTCTTTCCAGAAATAATAATAAAGGAGCTAAGGCATTTTGCAAAATGTGATCCTGAATTGGTCCCAGTAAAAAATAAATGTAGGGGCTAAGGATATAGCTCATTGGTAGAGCATTTGCCTAGCATACATCCCCAGGACTGCAAAAACAAAACAAAACAAAAAAACTACCAGCAGTATATGAAAATGCCTGTTTCTTTACAAACAGAATGCCCCAATAAAATGTTGCACTTATAAAAATAAAATAAAATAAATGTATACTTTACTTCCATCTCCTCAAAATAGAGGTTACTTTCTGTTACAGGGCCTTGAAAACAAGGTGAAGAACACTCTGTAAGCAACTTCAGGCATGAGGCTGCCAAAACTAAAGTCAAACAGTTGAACACAAAAAACTCAGAAGAGTTTTGGGGAGCCTGACCAAAGAATCTGAATTCTGTTTTTAAGAACTGATAAAAAGGTGAAGTAGCTCCTCCCAAATAGCTGTGCTTCTGGGGCCTGGAGCAAATCCTGATGCTTTTTCTCCAGGAGTGATTATCTCCCTTTAGAGTTTTGGTGTCCAAGGAGCTCTTTGTGAGAATGAGGTGAGTACCAACTCCACAGGGTATTGTAAAGCTTAGAGTCAAACTTTTTTTTCTAATACAACTAAGGCAGAGTACATGTGTCAATGGCCTGTATCTAGTTTGTTCTATCTATATCTAGTTTCTTATAAACCATCTGTAGATGTAGGACCACAGACCTTAGCTACATCATCACAACCACTTCTACAGTCCATTCTGTATGAAAAAATGGTGGAATGAGACAGATATCATTATTCTATGTACATGTGTGATTACATGAATGGTATGAATCTACATCATGCACAACCATAGAAATGAAAATTTGTAACCAATTTGTGTACAATGAATCAAAATGCAGTCTGTAAAAATAAAAAATAATGAAGTCCATTCTAACTTATGATTCATATTCTTTACCTGGAAATATTCCCCTGTGTTTAACCATAATACCTACACATAAAACAATCCACTGTTACAACTTATGTGGTCACAAAACATTAAGGATCTACTATAGACCAAGCAAATATTTTTTACCATAATAGTCATGCATCAATTTCACAGCCAGAATCCCCAAGATAAAAAAATTACACAATACAAATAAAAACAAAATATACATATACACATAAATACACATACACACACATATGCACACACACTTCTTACACAACTCTGCTTGGGGAAAACTCCATTGTTGAGTGCCAATAAAGGTGTATTTCACTAAATACAATGTATTTCACTGAATTGAAGGTGTTTTGTTTAGAAAATATATCACAGTAGGGCACAGCTGTTTATTGGATGAGCAGAAAAGAAACATGCTTATAGCAACCAAAAACTTTTGAGGTATTTCAAGTTGTATAAAATGAACCTGCTGAAACATTTCAGTGTTCTTGGGAAGCAAAATTTGGAGTTAAAATGTGATACCAATCCAGTTGCAAAAAAGTGTACAGAAGCTACTTCTTGATGTCAAATCTGTTACTCAGATAATGCAAGAAAGCTTCAGAATATATAGCTTGTTGGTCTTGTTCCATATCACCACATTATTAGATCATGTGAACCTCACAAAAGATTCATACTGCTTTGCTAGTTTGGTATTGAAGATTTGCTCATACTCCTCCCAAATTTTATCTTCACAGTCTTTTCAGAGCCTCTTATAGAGATGGGGGAAATGACACTCTCAAGAAAAAGAATGGATCTTCTCAGAAAGCAGAGGGACCACTTTATTCTTTATAATTGCTAGACATTTAGTTCCCTCTGCCAAGAACATGTTTCATCATGATTTGAATGATGGGCTGGTTGGTTTAATAATGGTCTGCCTTCATGTTTCAGGTGTTACCTTAAAAGTCACTTTTTCAGAGAGCTCTTACTGACCATCTTATTTCAGGTAGCTTTCTCCACTTATTCTCTGCCACTTTCTCTTCCTGGCTCCAGGAGGGCAAGTACTATGTGTACCTTGCTCACTGTCAAATCTGCAGCACATAATACAGTGCCTAGCATAGAGGAGATATTCAAACTGCTGAAAAAGAGATTACTATTAATAAATGAGATATGGACATTTCTTTACCTATTTGAAGGTATGTTAGGAGAAAGGTGGAAAAATTCATGATATATGGATACATATAGAGTACAGGGTACTGTCCTGGAAACAATATATGAGGAGGCCAAGGGCAAGCAAGGTAGTAGGTGGAGAAATGATCAAAAATATTTGCTGGGCTCAGATCTTATTAGCCACACATAATACATCTTCTCTTATAAATGGAAATAAATAGATATGTTCCAGATGCAGATAAAAGGAGGAGAGATAACTTGATTGTCACTCTCATGTTCTATGAAAACAAGTATTAATTATACTATTATAGTAGAGATTTGTTTTAAAAGCAGCATTTCATTAACATTACCATATTTGGCTGAAATTTTGTTCCACAAATACTTTATAGGTTCAATTCTCAAAGAAATGTATCAATTGTCTCCCACCTAACACATCTTCACACAAACCTTAGTCCCTCCTTCATCTAGAAGCTAATAAGTCAACCAACAAAAATACAAAAATTGCAGTGAATACAAAGAGTAAAAATTGTGCCTCTACATTTTAACACAAATGGCAAAAAAAAGAGAAAGAAAATCTCAGAAGAGCATGCAGGAATTTACTGATGATACTGAGAAATGTTGGCAGAGGGATATAGAAAGACAATGAGTTTACAATATTTTATAAGACTGAAGGTAAAAATTCAAACTGAAGCATCTGAATGCCCAAAATGACTAACATTCTATAATTTAATCAAACAGATTAAATTTGCAAACTATGACCAAGCAGGGGTGAAAGAAAGACTAGAAGGATATGATATTTTGAGGAACAGTTTGAATAATTTAATACACCCTAATTTTGTCTTCAGTACAATTTTATTTGAGGTACTTCCAGGGTCAGAAAGCTAAGTAAATGATAGAATATTTGCAGCATATAACCCAGATGGTAGACACTTTAATAAGATAGTTCATTTTGCCCTTTATTCATTGACTTTGTTCATTTCATTAGAGCCACAGGACTAGAACATACAGTAAAGTCCTAATTAGCCTAATGAAGAAAAACTATAAACTAGAAAAATTCAATAGACCAAAAGTCCACTTGAGCTTTGAACTTCAAGTCATTCAAATGCTAAGGCTTCATGAAAACTACTGATATATAATGTCACTCTTAAAGCCATATTTCTCAACTTTGACTGAATCTGAGATGGATCAAAGGTATACACAAAGAAGAAAAAAGAAAAAAGGTAGTAATGAGAAGGAACAAAGAAAAGAATCAGATCATCTGGATGATATAAAACATCAACCAATACGTGACTACTGAGAAGTTAGTTTGTGAATAGATTGTTCCCAAAGAAGCCCAGAGAGGAAATGGAGTCCCAGTTCCCAATTCATAGGGTAGACCATACTGGGTTAGTTTATTTATAATGACCCATTACTGACTCAGCAGATTAGATTTGTTGGCTACAGAATTGTGCTCAAAGGCTTAAATCATAGATTTGATTCCTCATTCACCCATATGGCTCATTTGTTCATACATAAGATGTTGAATGAACATCTGAGTACAGAAAAAAAAGTCATGACACTTAGAATTAGAAGGCTTGTATTTTAGTTGAAACTCTGACACTTATTCATTTTAAATGATTTGGCACTGGACAAGAGACTAAAACTTCTAAGACTCATAAAATGTTGATTGTCAACAACTTTTTGTTGCCTTACAGGGCTATTGTGAGATGATGAATGTCAAAGATTTTATAAACTGCCAAATGCCACCAGAACATAGAAGTATCTCTTACACAGACAATTCTAGACCATTTCCACAGGGTCTACCATATTGGACCTTAGGCAGAATACAGCTTAAAGATTTGGCTAGAAGTACTAAGGCAATGGCAAGAAACAAAAGATAAAGAGGAGAGCTTGTCTTATGTCTATGGAATACATAAAAGCTGATTTTAAAGAGATTTTTTTTCAGAAGCATGAAGTCTAGGAGACTGTTTTCTATATGAACAAACCTTCCATCTGTGGTTTTGATTCTCATTCCTTTCCATCTCCATCTCCACCACCATACTCTATCATTCATTCCCTTCCTCTTTATTTTCTCTCTCTCCTCTTCTGTTAGTTCCTTAATTCAGCCTTGAAAATATATTTTAGTAACTTTCCATCAGCTTTGGAAGAAAACCAAAATTTTATGACACCAAAAAGCCTTCCATGACCAGGTTCTGTCTTCCTATTTTGTGCTTATTTTCTTTGCCACTATCCTTAATATTGTTTTTTTTTTTTTGGGGGGGGGGTTCTTCACAGATGATGCTCTTTCTAAGCCTTTTTGCCTCATGCTATCTATTCTGCTTACTATGACCTTCACCTTCATTCACTATACTCAATTAAATCCTACTCCTCAAATCCAAATTGTCTCCTTCCAAACCACATTTCCTGACACCTTAAGACCAGATTAATTGTCCTTCCTCTATAACACACCCAATCTCTATCTTTGCAATGCCACACTGCAGTATATTAATTACTTATTTGTGTGCAAATTAAAACTACTCTAAGATTTCATCTCACTCCAGTCAGAATTGCAATTATCAAGAATACAAGCAACAATAACTGTTGGCAAGGATGTGGGGGAAAAGGTACACTCATAAATTCCTGGTGGGACTGCAAATTGGTACAACCACTATGGAAAGCAGAATGGAGATTCCTAGGAAAATTTGGAATGGAAGCACCCTTTGACCCAGTTGTCTCACTCCTCAGTCTATACCCAAAGAATGTAAAATCAGCATACAACAGTGACACAGTCACATCAGTGTTTAGAGCAGCTTAATTCACAATAGCTAAATTGTGGAACCAATCTAGATGCCTTTCAATAGATGAATGGATAAAGAAACTGTGTTATATATAAACAATGGAATATTACTCAGCCTTAAAGAAGAATGAAATTATGGCATTTTCAGGTAAATGGATGGAGTTAAAGAATATCATGCTAAGCAAAGTAAGCTAATTCTAAAAAACCAAAGGCCAAATGTTTTCTCTGAAAAGTCAATGCTGATCCATAATGGAGGGGGCAAGGGAAGAATGCAGGAACTTTGGATTGAGCACAGGTGAGTGAGGGGCCAGGAGGAGGTATGAGGGGGAAGATGGTGGAATGCAACAGACATTATTAACCTGCGTAAGTATATGAGGGCACAAATGGTGTGACTGCATTGAGTACAACCAGAGAAATGAAAAGTTGTGCTCTATTCGTGTACAATGAATCAAAATGAATTCTTTTGTAGTGTATAACTAATTAGAACAAAAAATAAGTATTTATGTGTTTCATCTTCAAGATTATAGGCTCCTCAAGACTTTGGACTTACCAGTTCATCACAAAAGATCCAGCACACAGCAAATATATTTATTAGATAAATAATGTTATTTGAAGCCAGCAAAGCAGTTGAAGGATGAGCAATTCTCCATCAGTCAGTGACATATCAGAGTGAATGAATTCAAATTTATGTCTTTGTCTTCATGTACAACTGAAATAAGCTATGCCAAGGAAATGGGAATTTTGATTGGGATGGAGATTCCTAAGTAGGGAATTTGAAGACATGGAGTATTTGTGGTCTCAGGGAATGCCTAGTTAAAACACCACATGTGAAGGTTCTGCTCAGAACCAAGAGAAATAATAAAGACCTGATGACTCTGGGTATGAGCATATCAAAGGCCATTTAGCACCAAAGACTGCACAGATCTGAGCTTTCATAGCTAGGGCAGTAGTCTGTAGAACAGAAACTGATAGAGAATCCCATAAGATAGGATAGCAAAAACCCTCTCCCTCTCGTGAGTTAATGCTCAGCCTGAATCTGGAAGTCGCAGTACTAGTGTGAACATCCAAAAATGCAGAAAAGGGCAACAAGAAAAGTGAATAATCTAATCCTCTTATGAGAACATTCCTTCTGCTCCCAATGCATTCTAAAGAGATAGCATTGTATGGCTCATAACATCCCATAACTACCACTGGGAAACAACTCCCACATCCTTAAAGAGTGTCAATGCAACCATTTTCATACGTTGGACATACTTTCTTTCATTTTAGTATGGCAAGAGGCAGAGAACAAATGTGTTTATTTGGCTATTAGTTAGCCAGATATTCAATTCTGCTGACTGATACAGACAGCTGCTGTAGCAGCCCCAGGACATGCCTCCTGAGCTGAAGTAGAGTGTGTCATTCAGAACTGTCATTAATAAATGCAACAAAAATTACAATATGAGCTGCAGTTGTTTAATAAAAACATCACTGGTAATTAAACTCTTGTTATTCTGAGTCTCTTGTCTCCACTCCAGATTGCTTATAACATTACAGGCCATAGGTTAAATTATAACTTTTTATAAGCCACGTTATTTAGAAAAGGCCAGATCAGCTCAAGCCAACTCACTAATCAGTACATACTTTCAAGTGATTGGAGAACCAGGCACTGTGGTACACACCTATAATCCCAGCAGCTTAGGAGGCTGAGGCAGGAGGATTGTGAGTTCAAAGCCAGTCTCATCAACTTATTGAAGCCCTAAACAATTCTGCAAGACTCTGTCTCTGAATAAAATATTAAAAGGGCTGGGGATGTGCTCAGAGTTTAAGCCCTACATTCAATGCCCAGTACCAAAAAAGAAAAAGTGATTGGCAAGAACAAGAATATTAGGTGGCCTGTAACTCTGAATATATTAAAGAATACATTCATCATAAAGAATTTGTGAATTTCTGATTAAATTAATTATTAATGATAATAATAACTAGCTATTATTCATCAAGTTTTACTATATACCAGTAGTATACATTGTGTCATCAATTCCCCACAGCAACTTTGGTAGATATGATTATCGCCTCCGTTTCATAGATGGGCAAACTGGGAATTGGAATGATTAGAAGACTTATTCATTATTACACAGAGGTAGTAAGAACATAGGAGATCCAGGATTTGAAGCTAAGTCAGAATTCCAAAGCCTTTGCTATTAACCTTGATACAGCAATGTATTTTATATATTTTTCTATACTTGCCCAAATATTTGGGAGGACTTGCATGTTATTTCTTAATATCATTTAAATATCATTTAAAATGTGTAAATCACTTAGGTTTTCAATTCAATTTAACTCCAAAGAATTTTGTTACATTCTTTTTACAATACAAAACTTAATGATATGAAGAAACAAAGACTAGTTCCTACTCCCAAGGAAGAAAAATCTGCAAAATTTGAAGTATAAAGCCCTACATAATGGTTTGATAGGAAAGTGCAGACACTAGTAAGGAAAGCACTAAACAAGGAGAGTTACTTACATGGGATAGCAAATGAGAAGAATCTTTTTAAAGGACATAGCATATAAGCAGAAGTTTAAATGATATAGAGGACTTATTTTTCCTTTTATTTTCATTGATCGTATTGGTTCTTTTTAGCTATGTATGAAAATAGAATTTATTTTGACATAATTATGAAAGTGTGGAATTTGTTCTAATTCAGTCCCGAGTACATCCCCTTCCTTCCTCCTACCCACTATTCCCTTCCCTCTACACCATTTATCTTTTTATTATTTGCTTATATATATTTTTAATTAATTTATTTTGATTCATTGCACACAAATGGGGTACAGCTTTTGTTTTTCTGGTTGTACACAAGTAGAGTCACACCATTTGTGTAATCATACATGCACATAGGGTAATGATGTTTGTCTCATTCTGTTATTTATCTTACCCCCCTCCTGGATCCCACTCCCCTTTTATTCCCTATACAATACATCCTTCCTCCATTCTTGCCTCCCACCAACCCCGTATTATGTATCATCATCCACTTATCAGAGAGATCATTTGGCTGGTGGATTTTTGGGATTAGCTAACCTCACTTAGCATGACTATCTCCAACTTCATCCATTTACCTGCAAATGCCATAATTTTATTTTACTTTATGGCTGAGTAATATTCCATTGTGTATATATACCACAGTTTCTTTATCCATTCATCTACTGAAGGTCATCTAGTTTGGTTCCACAATCTAGCTATTGTGAATTGAGCAGTTATGAACATTAATGTGACTGCATCACTGGAGTAATCTGATTTTAAGTCCTTTGGGTATAGGCCAAGGAGTGGGATAGCTGGGTCAAATGGTGGATCCATTCCAAGTTTTCTAAGGAATCTCCACACTGCTTTCCAGAGTGGCTGCAACAACTTGCAATCCCACCAGCAATGTATGAGTGTACCCTTTTCCCCACATCCTTGCCAACACCTGTTGTTGCCTGTATTCTTAATAAAAGACATTCTAATTGGGGTAAGATGAAATCTTAAGGTGGTTTTGATTTGCATTTCTCTTATTACTAGGGAGGTTGAACATTTTTTCATATATCTGTTGATTGCTTGTAGGTCTTCTTCTGTGAAGTGTCTGCCCATTTCCTTAGCCCATTTATTGATTGGGTTATTTGTATTCTTGGAGTAAAGTTTTTTGAGTTCTTATAGATTCTGGAAATGAGTGCTCTATCTGAAGTGTGTGTGACAAAGATTTTCTCCCACTTTGTAGGCTCTCTCTTTACATTGCTGATGGTTTCCTTTGCTGAGAAAAAACTTTTAGTTTGAATCTATACCAATTATTGATTCCTGATTTTATTTCTTGTGCTTTGGAAGTCATGTTTAGGAAATCTGGTCCTAAGCCCACATGATGAAGATTTGTACCTATTTTCTCTTCTATTATGTGCAAGGTCTCTGGTCTAATTCCTAGTTCCTTGATCCATTTTGAGTTGAATTTTGTGCAGGGTGAGAGATAGGGGTTTAGTTTCATTTTGGTGAATATGGATTTCCAGTTTTCCCAGCACCATTTTTTGGATAGGCTATCTTTTCTCCATTGTATGTTTTTGGAGCCTTTGTCAAGTATGAGAAAACTGCATGTGAGTTTGTCTCTGTGTCCTCTATTCTGTTCCACTGATCTACCTGCCTATTTTGGTACCAATACCATGCCATTTTTGTTACTATTGCTTTGTAGTATAGTTGAAGGTCCAGTATTGTGATATTCCCTGCTTCGCTCTTCTTGCTAAGAATTGCTTTAGTTATTCTGGGTCTCTTATTCCTCCAAATGAATTTCATGATTGCTTATAGTTTTTTTTTAAAAAATTAGTATCTTGTGGATGTACATGATGATGAGAATCACTATGGCATATTTATATGTACATAGGAAATTTAGTTTAGATTCATTCCACTGTCCTTCCCTATCCCCTCCTCCCTTCCCTTCATTCCCCTTTGTCTACTCTATTGATTTTTCTTCTATTATTTTTTAATTCCCCCACCTTATTTTCGATTATTTTCCACATATCAGGGAAAACATTTGGCCTTTGACTTTTGGGACTGGTTTATATCACGTAGCATAATAGAAGTAAAAACAGCTAGTGGTTGAAAATATAAAAGTTCAGAGAAATGTAAACAGTACAGAAAATGGCATATGAAGGACAGTTGTTAACATTTTGGAGTATTTCCCTGCAGACTTTATTCCTTGGGAATCACTTTCTTTCAGAGAGCTGAGATCCTATTGTATATATTGTATCCTACTTCTTCAGTAATATCATAACCTAAGCATGTTTCCATGCTTTTACAATCACCAGACTGTTTCTCTCCTCTCTGCCATTGCCTAAATATCAAAGCAACTCTCATTCCAGTAGTTCTCAAAGTGAACTTGGGGGGAGGGGTCCTGTGCATAGGAGAACCCCTTTTAAGGGATCCACAGGTCAAAATCATATGTGATGAAAGTTTCCACTTAATGTAAACAGGAGTTCAAAATTTTTAATGTCACAGAATATGAAAAGTTCCCTGATGCAGTTTTAGATTTCACATTTTAAATACCATTGAGAAACAACCACTTGCTGAGTTTTGATGTAGCATCAAAGGAGAATATTCAAATTATTTGACAAGATTATTAAAATATTCAACTATTTTCAAATATATATCTCTATGAGGCTAGAATTCTCATATTCTTTAACCAAAACAATATACTACAGAAGATTGAATGCAAAAGCAAATAAAAAAAATCCTAGCATCTTCTATTAAGCAAGATATTAAAGGACTAGTAAAAATAGAAACATTCTTCACATTAGATTTTTTTCTATTTTGGGAAATAAAGATATTATTTTTAAAATGTATGTTAATGTTCTTGTTATTATTTCAAATTAATAAATATATTTAAATTTATAATATAATAAGCATTAATAAGCATAACATAAACAAAAACTTTTTGAGATCTTCAATTACTTTTAAAAATATAAATGGTTCCTGAGACCAAAAAGTGTGAGAATCATCATCTCTACATGTTTCAAGCCATGCTTTAAATGTGGCTACCTTCTAGAACCTTCCCTTTACTTTAGACTATGTTTAAATGTCCACATCCCTGTGTACTTATTGCTCAAGTGTTCAGCACACACTACTACTGAGTTCCCCAATGTCGGAATTTCCTAGCCCATAACTTTCATGATTCTATTAACCGTGTCTATCTTAAGAACTTATCTTCAGTATCTGGCAGAATACCTGGCATGAAGAAGATTTTCCATAATATTTTTAATATCACTCAATGAAATTTAAAATCCTTCATAAATCACCATATCAGTAACCACAAAATATTCCATTATATGGATAAAGTATCATTTACTTTATCACTCAAACTGATAAGGTTTTACAAGTACAGTAGAAGGACTTCTGAAAAGGAGAAAAGAGGATGAAAAGGCACAAAGAGAAAAAGCATAAAGAAATTGTGGAGTAAATTGGTAAAATGAAGCATAGGGAACATAAAGGAAAGTAATAGAATATAAGAATAAATATGTGGGAGTGGAGTGCCAAAGATCTTGAATGCTATATTAATAATTTAGTCTTTGTTTAATAGACAATGCAGAGATATTTGATGTGCTTCACAGTGGGCATGACATGTTTCATCTGTGCCTTAGGAAGATTAATATACAGAATTATTTAGGGGAAGAAGAGACTAAAGGATAGGAGATCAATAAGAGGCACTCCCTCCTGACATATTCTCTACAAACAATTATTGAAGAAGTGTTCTATTACAGAAAATACAATCAAGAGTCATTGGATGAGAGAAATGCATGGAGTAATCATTCAGAATGGCCCAGGAAGAAAAATCATTTAAAATATGGCCCAAGTTCTCAGTCTGAATAACAAATAGGACAGTAGCACCATTAGCAGAAACAGAATACACAGAAGAGCTGTCTTAGTGAATCAGCTGTTGGCTTTAACTTGGATATATGAATATGAGACAGTGATGGTGCCAAGTACCACGTGATCTATTGAAGATGTTGTGGCATTTAATTCATTAAAAATAGAAAAGCCCATAAAAATAGAAAATCCAAAACTCAATTTCTTAAGCACAGCTGATTCTTGCAGTGGAGAAGATAAAGAAGCCTGCCTCCTAGAAAGGCATATTGGAGTCTCCTGGTTGAAAGGCACTATCCATAATTTGTATATAATTAACAAATGTATTCATGATAAACTTCCAATAATTACTAGCACTGTTACTGACCATTAAAAATTCTACTTCTACTTTATATTCTCTAAAAATATTCCAGAGATAACCATGCAAGTATATGTAACAAGACATTTAAGTTTGAAAATACTGTATTAAAAAATGCCCTAGTTGGCAAAGGGATGAGGCATGGAGGAAAAAATAAAAGACCAATTACTGGTTTTAAATTTACATTCAAAAGATCTGTAGATATTATAGCACTAACAATTGGGAGTAATGTTCTTTGGCAATTTCCCCAATTTCTATAATTTCCACTTCACTGAAATAATTTACTTTGTCAACCCATTTTTTAAACTTAGCACCATAAGTAGCAATGATATCTGTTAATATGTGAATTTCAATGTTATCATGACCATTAAAATTTTTTAAAGTTTATACACGTAACACCTAAAAACATGTTGAAAAATCCCACAGGTAAATGTATCAAATATGGGAGAATATTGCTCTACAGATATACTTGTTTGATAAGAATATACTAATGGTAGAATAAGAAATAAATGTGGGTCTAAAAATTAAGGTTAAGAGGCACTTTTTTAATAACTACTACTTTCCTCTGAGAACTGAGTTATTTCCAAATTTCTGACAAAAGGAAGTTGTGTCCTAAGAAAATTTCCTTGAATTTTTCAATCAGGTCATAGCTAACCTCCTAGGACAGAGCTTTGTAAACTACCACTCATAAGGCAAATCCAGCAATTGCTTTTTGGGAAAATAAAAATTTACTGGAACACAGTCCAAACCATTTGTTTACATATTGTCTAGGACTGTTTTCTCACTGCAAGGGTTAGGGTTGAATAGCTTGGAACAGACACCAGATGGTTCACAAAGCCTAAAATATTTAGTACTTGACTTTTTTCAGAACACATTTGCAGACCTATTTCTATGGTATGAATGTGGTCCCCCAAAATTGATATGCTGAACTCAGTGGTCAATGTAGGTTGATTTAGAAGGTGGGGACTTTGGGAGGTGATTAAGGCATGAGGGTGGGATCCCTCATGAATGGAATTAGTGACAACTAATAGAGATGTGAAGCAGCCGTTGGCCTGTTCCACCATATTAGTATGTAGAAAGAAGGTGCCATCTCTGAAGCAGAGGAAGCCCTTATCAGGTATCAAATCTGCTGGTGCCTTCATTTGAAATTCTCAGCCTCCAGAACAGTAATCAATAAATTTTTATTGTTTATAGATCACCCATTCTATTTTGTTATGTACCCAAATTGGCAAATACACCTACTCTAAGGCATTGTTTTCATATATTTTAGGCCTCATAATAATTTTTTCAAAAGAAATCTCATGAAGAATATGTGTTTGTGTGTGTGCACGAGCATGTGTGCACATGTGTCAATCAATAATAAATATACATAACAAAGCAGAACTTCTCTGGTTGAAGCAGGGCAAGTGTGGGTTGTAGGGTCAGAGTTTTTCCTACTTTCCACCCCTTCTACCACATGTACAATTTTAACACCTGGAGTAAATTTCTATTGATTTTTTTTCAATCTAAATTGTTTTGTTATTTTTCCTTCTAGACATGACACCTTTCCCCCCTAATATGTGAATTCACTCTTATTCCCTCTATTGTGGTTCCAGTTCCCTCCACCTACACCAGTAAAAGGCACTTGTTCTTGCCTTGGTCCCATCAGAACATTTCGTATCTTTAATCACAATAGTTCATTATGGAACTTGCGTATAAACCAAAATAGTTCAATAAAACTCAATAATTCCAGAATGAGTCCCCATCTTCCTTCCTGATTCAGTTTTCCTCCTTTTCAAGACTAAATGAGCACTTCTGCTTTGCAGCACATTTCTTCTTACTTTTCCAATAATTGACTCTCAAGGGTTCATTCTGTAGTTTCTGAAAACATGTTCAAGGTTTCATTTCCTAAAAGTGGATTTTTTTTAATCATACTCAAAAACAATCATTTTCACGGTCTCTCCTAGAGTCATAGGAATATTGCAGGAGTAACCATAGGAAGTCCTTATTCAGGACTCAATATGGTGCAAAGGGAAAACAATACAACTCAACCTAGCTTAAGCAAAAAACTAAAAATATAGCATAAGTTTTTATATACTATAAAATCTAGGGATATATGTATCTTTGACCTGGACAACATCTGATCTGAGGGGGGACATAAATAGTATCGGTGGTTCTTATTCATCCTCTTTCTTCCTTTCACTCTTATTCTTCTTCCCACCATCCACAGAGGGTGGGATAGATCTAGGCAAACACTATCACTATAACTAGAAATGCCAGCAATCCAAATGAAAAATGAAATATTTGAAGATGAAGAGAGAAAAACTTGATTTGATTCCCTAATACCTCTTCCATTTATCAAGAACATATGTGAAACATTAATCTTGAAAAAAAAAACCAAGGAAACCTTCCTCTAAGAAAGGAGGAAAGCAGAAGAGTTCTTAAATTTTTGAAAAAGCTCCAGTCAGGTGATTTTGAACTTCTCCACAAACCAAAACATACAGTCACTTGCTAAGAATAAGAGGAGAAAAGGGTGTAGGATGGATTGAAATGAGTGGAACAATCTAAAATACTCCTGTAGATAATTTAATAATTGAATAATTCTTTTGCTAGATAATAGTGAGAACTCAACTAAGTGAAGAGAGAATGAATCTACCATGGTGAATTCAATCACCACAGTTAAATGATTCTTGAATAGTGTTTACTGACCAAGAGTAGAAGGGCAGAAAGTAGATAATAATGTTAACACATGATTTGAGATTGGTAGTGAGGATAGAATAAACTCACTTTATCCCATGTCTCCTTCAACTAAGTGAATTGTGCCTCATTCACCTAGTGGCTTAAACAATACATTTAGGAGTCATCCCTGATTTTGCTCTTTCTAACACCTACCACCCACATCGCTTCTTCAAGGGAATTCTAACAACTGCATCTTCAAAAGAAGATTTACATAAATAGTAAATGTTATCATTTATCACCTCCTCTACCAATATTACTTTTTCCTAACCACTATCATTTTATTTTTAATTACTACTCTGCTGACTCCTTCTTTCCTCCTCTGAAATCAGTTGTCCCATTAAATATACAAAGCTGTTTTTAATACATAAATTTGATCATATAACACTTCTTGTCTCAAAATTTTCCAGTGATTTTTGTCACATTTTGGATAAAATTGAAATTACTATGTTTTATGAAGTACATATGGACCTTATGAGAATCCAGATAACTCTGAATGATATGAATGTTTAACTATTGCACAGAATCATAAAGCTAAATGGCAGTTACTTTAGCATATATGAATAATTAGCATTTTGTTTTATTTCCTTGGGGATATTTGGAAATACTTAAAAAACAGTTTGGTTGCACTTGCCAAGTGTAGCTCTCTTATCCCTTTGCCTGACTTGAATTAGCTCTTATCCCTCTACTCTCCGAAACACAACCAATGATTTGTAACTCTTTTGGGGACTATAGTATTTTAAATTTACCTTAGATGGTTTGGATTTCTCACACTTTATCAAATATGTTGTATTGAGATATATATATATATATCCACATATATGTATAACACATATATGTATAACACACATACACACACACACATTAATTTGTATCTGAATATGCAACTAATATCCCTAAACATCTGAAGCTCCAGTGGGGTATCAAAGAACGCTTGGATATCACTATGCTTAAATTAATATGCATTTACAGAACAGGCTCAAAATTATTTGAAAGTAAAATTAATTGAGATGATGATTTGGTGGTATAGAGAAACAGATGTCGTACTTCAATCTCAGTCAAGATTTTTTTTTTTTTTTTTTTGCAGTTATGGGGATTGAACTCAGGGCCTTGTGCATGCGAGGCAAGCACTTTACCAACTGAGCCATATCCCCAGGGGGTATCACAATACCAGACCTTCAACTATACTACAGGGCAATAGTAACAAAACGGCATGGTATTGGCACCAAGATAGGCAGGTAGATCAATGGTACAGAATAGAGGACACAGAGACAAACCCACATAAATACAGGTATCTCATACTAGACAAAGGCACCAAAAATATACAATGGAGAAAAGACAGCCTATTCAACAAATGGTGCTGGGAAAACTGGAAATCCATATGCAGCAGAATGAAACTAAACCCATATCTCTCACCCTGAACAAAACTAAATTCAAAATGGATCAAGGACCTAGGAATTAGACCAGAGACGCTGCACCTAAAAGAAGAAAAAGTAGGTCCAAATCTTCATCATATCGGCCTAGGACCAGACTTCTTTAACATGACTCCTGAAGCACAAGAAATAAAAGCAGGATTCAATGATTGGGATAGAGTGAAACTAAAAAGCTTTTTCTCAGCAAAGGAAGCAATCAGCAATGTGAAGAGAGAGCCTTCAGAGTGGGAGAAAATCTTTGCCACACACACTTCAGATAGAGCACTAATCTCCAGAATCTACAAAGTACTCAAAACTCTTTACACCAAGAACACTAATAACCCAATCAATAAATGGACCAAGGAAATGAACAGACACTTCACAGAACAAGACCTACAAGCAATCAACAGATATATGAAAAAATGTTCAACCTCCCTAGTAATAAGAGAAATGCAAATCAAAACCGCCTTAAGATTTCATCTCACCCCAATTAGAATGTCCTTTATTAAGAATACAGGCAACAACAGGTGTTGACGAGGATTTGGGGAAAAGGGTACACTCATACATTGCTGGTGGGATTGCAAGTTGTTGCAGCCACTCTGGAAAGCAGTGTGGAGATTCCTTAGAAAACTTGGAATGGATCCACCATTTGACCCAGCTATCCCAGTTCTTGGCCTATACCCAAAGGACTTAAAATCAGATTGCCTCAGTGATGCAGCCACATTAATGTTCATAACTGCTCAATTCACAATAGCTAGATTGTGGAACCAACCTAGATGCCTTTCAGTAGATTAATGGATAAAGAATCTATGGTATATATAAACAAACAATGGAATATTATTTAGCCATAAAGAAGAATAAAATTATGGCATTTGCAGGTAAATGGATGGGGATAGAAAATATCATGCTCAATGAGATAAGCCAATCCCAAAAAACAAAAGGCAAAATGATTTCTCTGATAAGTGGATGATGATACATAATGCAGGGTGGGAGGGAGAAAGAATGGAGGAAGGATGTATTGCATAGGGAAAAAAAGAGGGTGTGGGATTGGGGAGGCAAGGTAAGAATAATAACAGAATGAGACAAACATCATTACCCTATGTGCATGTATGATTACACAAATGGAGTGACTCTACTTGTGTACAACCAGAAAAACAATAGCTGTACCCCATTTGTGTACAATGAATCAAAATAATTTTTAAAAAATCTCAATCTACTGTCTCCACTATTACTAACTAAATAAGTAAAGAAAGTTGAAATATCTCCACACCAGTTTCCAACTAAGCAAAATGGTACTTCCATCCCCAAACTATTTTCAACATAGTGTACACAAAACTAGAACAGAAATCCATAACTTCTGTAAGGCATGTAGTAAAAATACTACACATGTAGTAATAATAGTCCACAATGGAAGTTAGATTATTATGTAGGCCTGCCCTTAGTCAAATTTAATTTTTTCTGATCATACTGCCAAGTTGGGAGTATGATCAAATACCCATAAATTTTCACCACACCTTCAGCCATATACCAAAGGCAAACTGACTTCACCCAGTATGTATTGTAAGACTGTATGGATCATTAAGCTAGTGCCCATTCTGATTGGCTAGTTGCATATCCTGAATGATTGGTGTTCATGAAATATTACATATTTTAATATTATCCTTTCTTAAATGACCAATATGCTATGATATATAAGATATAAAGAATAATGTGCAAAATAGAAGCATGAGTCAGTATCAGATAAAATGTGGGATTTATACAGAAAGAATGTATTTGATTTCTTCAATTCAAATGAAGATATTTAAAGATTGCATTATGATGTTCAAATAACTAACAGTAGTAGTAGTGGTAGGAGGAAGAATTTACATTTGTTAAGCACCAGTTATGTTTATTTATCTTTGATATATTGGTAACTTAGCTACATGCTAAGTGCTCCATAAGACACGTTTCACTTAATTTAAACTTCATTGACCAAGAAGTAGGTAAAATTTTTCCCATTGTGGACATGAGAAAAGTGGGGCTTAGACAAGTTATAATATATAATTTGCTCAATGGTTCCTCAATATTAGAATCAAAATTTAAACCAATCCACCTGACTTCAAAAACCCATACTCTAATTGCAATTCTATTCTTTCACCATTTGTACACTCTAATTCCTTATGAAATATTCTTTTAAATTAGTGAAATAAATTCCAAATAACTAATACTACAGTGAAACAGACATTACCTCATGCACGTATATGACAGCATGACTTATGTGATCCTACAATATGTATAATCAGAAAAATGAGAAATTACACTCCATTTATGTATGATCTATCAAAATGTATAAATGCATTCTACTGTCATGTACAACTACATGTCATGTAATTAGAACAAATAAATATATATTTTTAAAAAGAGATACTAGAATTATAAATAACAAAACGTAGAGGTAGTCATATGTGATTATTTATTTGTATAGCTCTTAATTTAAGCTCAATGATTGGGTTTCCCTTTTCCATTAGTATAACTTGGTGTTTTATCCCAAATGACTCAGAGATTTGCTGTAATAAATTTGAACACAGGGGTCAATGTCATACAAAGCAATTATAAATGCAAAGCAAACTTTGTTTAGTGTAAATTTATGTTGTGAACAATAGAAAAAACTTATTGCTATTTAAATCATATAGAAAAGAATTATAAGGAGAACTGAAATATTTGATGCTTGCATGAATAATTTGGTCTTTTTTTTCACTGAGGTATCTCACCAGTTTAAAATTTCACTCCATCGTTTGAAAGTTACAAAAAAATTCTGTCAAGGAAAGTTTGATTCGGAAAATGAATTTTTCATAATAAAAATAGCTCATGTGCCAAGCAATGTGCTTATTGTTTAATGATGCTTGTTTCTCTAATTAATCTTCATGTTAATTTTGTGAAGTTTCATTTATTATTAATTTCATAATAATTCAAGTCTGAGGTTAATAAGCATTTGAACAGAATCTGAATTTCTAAGAATTGTTAAAATTGAATGGGATTATAAAGTAATTTAATTCAACATTCCAACAAATGTAGATGTTCTATCAGATGACTTATTGCCATATGTCTATATTCTGTCAGGCCTACTCATCTGTATGGCCTATTCCTGTATGAAAGAGGAACCTGCAACCACACACAGAAGGCTTCAAACACCCTGTTGTTCCTCACTGACTCTGTGCTTAAATATTCACTCTGATCCACCTTATACTGGCCTACTTGCTCTGCCCTGTTATTACCCCAAACTGATTACATGCAATTCAATTGCTCTCATGTTCCCTTAATATCAAATGCTTCAATAGCTTTAGCTTTTTCCTCCAAATCTGACCAGGTTTTAAACACTCAATGTCTGACTTCCAGGACATTGTATTGTATGTTCAAGCAGGCACTTGAAAGTGACACCTTCATTTTAAAGTTTTTCTTGTTTATAGCTAAGACTTGCCTTCCTATGATATTTTGACTTTGAATTTTAGCTAGTTGTAAAATTATGTTTAACAATAAAATGTAGCCCAACTCCCTCCTCTATTCTGTTCCATATCCAAAGCAAAGTGATGAAAGAGAAAAACATTGAAAACTAGGGTGAACAACTAGGTGACCATAAAACTGGTGTCCCAGTTTTCTATGGGCTTTATCAGTTTTAAAACTGGAAGTTTCTCTCCTCATAAATTTCCTTAGCCCTGGCAAAACTTGGAGGTTGTTCATCCTATGATATAGTTAGTATTACCAACATTCCAGAGCTATAGGATGGCTTTTGAAAATTTGCCATTTAATGAGCACAGCCTAGATCTCATATACAACAATTTCTGAAATATAGAAAGGGTGTCATGATTGTACTAAATTTAGGGCTATAAAAATTTGTAATGTAGGTGTATGCCTTTCCCACTCCTCATATAATGCAGAAGAATTTGAAATATCAAGACACCTTTACTAAAGGTCTATTTAATTTGTTATTAGCAGTCAAGGAGGGACTCTTTCTAGAAATTTGGTTTAAGAAAGATGGGATTTAAGCCAGGCATTGTGGCATATGCCTGTAATCCCACTGACTCAGAAGGCTGAGGCAGGAGGATCACAGGTTCAAAGCCGGCCTCAGCAACTTAATGAGGCCCTAAGCAACTTAGCAATATCCTGTCTCAAAATAAATAAAAAAGGGTTGGAGATGTGGCTCAGTGGTTAAGTGCTCCTGAGTTTAATCTCTGGTAGAAAAAAAAAAAAGGGACACTGGTTAAGTTCAAAATCATTTTAGGTTTTTAATTCTTAAAACAAATAGTACACTTAACTTGAGACTTTAATATCTAAGTCACATATTCCAGTATTCCAAATTGTATGTTTTAACTGGTTATCCAGGATATTGATAGGTTGGGGGGTGAATGTAACTATGACATTCTCATAGGATATAGAATATTTCAAAACTATTTAACTGAAGCCTTTATTTATAGTACTCCAAATCCATGCTTTGTCTATCTATATTATGTGACTTTTCTTTGTTACTTAAGGTGTCATCTACCCCACTGGAAATGGAATCTGCCAGGCTGGCTCCCAGTGGGTATGTCCTTACTGCCTGTCTTCCTCCCCATGAAGGAGAATTTCCATGGATCATTCATTCCTAAACTCATGAGAAAATAAGTAATCATAGAGTTTACATGCTGCTCCAGAAATATTGTGGCACTCACATGAGCCCACAAGTTGGCCTGCATTTAAAGGTCATTTATAAAATGTCTCTAAGCTTTTGGTGAAAAGGCTAGGGAACAGTATTAGAATAGGAGGTACTTGGAATAAGAGAGTGAGATATGTTTCATCAGACACGTTCTGTAGTTACTGGAAGGAACCTTAGATATATAATACAGTACCTATTTTATAGGTACAAAAAACTGTCACGCTAATAACAAGTGAGGTCTGATTCATTTCTTCATTTGTTTGTTCTTCTTGCTTCCAAAGGGAAACTTGGAAGCAAGATCCTATCAAAAACCGGAAATAATCTCGGAGGATGAATGCACTCTCTCAAATAGCCTAATTGGTCACACTGAGTAGGCTTAGAAGTCAGGGCAAACTAGTTGGTACATCAGGCACCACCTATTGAGTATGTATGTAAAGGAGTTGTATAAATTTGGACTAGTAAATTAGTAAGGTTACTATTATAAATAAAAATGTCACCAAAATCAGGATAAAAAAGCTAAATTCCATATGAATTGTTTATGAATGAGTTACAGAACTGGAGTGAAATTTAAATGATAAATAAAACAGGCCCATCTCTTGGGAAGCTAAAGCAGGAAGAGGTAGAACAAATGAGATAACATGCTGACTCCTACATAAAAGACTCAGTCTATTCAGAATGCAACATGGCTGAGTTTATAATGATCCAGATAATTTGTTTTATTAGTAAAAGTAAACTAATTTTAGATGTGTAAAATATTCTAGTTTTTCTTAACCAAAACAAACATGCATGGCTTTTTTTTTCATTTGGGAAAAACTACAGTTCATAAGAAAAGACATAGACAGTTCAGAACAATTAAGTCCTAAATAAAAGACCATAATAAACTATGCAGTGCACTAGAAATAGTTCAAAATGGGAAGAGCCTGATGCAATGGATATATTTAATTCCAAGTTCAGCTGTCAATTTGTAAAAACAATACCTCAACAATTCATCACCTTCTGACACAGACTTTTACTTCAAATAGTGTTTCTGGGCAGAGTCATCACATAAGTTGATCATTTTTTATAAAGAAAATTTTTCTTCTTTTTTCCGGGTTTACTGACATATAATTAATATATATTTATATATATGTACATATGTATTTAAGAAGTGAAATATTTGCGTATATATATAAAAATGACTTACAAAATTATGCAAATTAACATATCCATCACCTTATATAGTTACATTTTTAGAGAGAGAACATTTAACATGTACTCTCTTGACAAAGGTCAAGTGTACAACATAGTATTATTAACTATAGTCAGTATGCTGTATATTAGATTTTTGCAATTTATTTATGCTGCATAACTGAAATTTGTACCCTTTGACCCACAACTTCCTATTTTTTTCAATCCCTAAAAAGGACTATTTTATGCTTTGCTTTTTATCTTGCAAATAAAAGTGGAATTAAACAGTATTTATCATCTGGTCCTGGCCTATATTATTTATTTACAAATGACGGGATTTTTCCTTTTATATGAATGAATAACATTCTATTGAGGCATGTATGTTTTTCATTAAATTATTCATTCACCAATCAACAAATAAATATTTAGGTTCTTTTCTCCAATCTTGACTACTATGAATAATGCTACAATGAATCTTAACTACTGCGAATAATGCATATATATATATATATATATCCCTTGAGGACTCTGATTTCATTTCATTTGTATATGTACCCAGAAGTAGGACTGCTGGATCAAATAGTGTTTCTTTTTTTTTATTTGTTCTAATTGATTATACATGACAATAGAATTCATTTTGACACATTGTACACAAATGGAGCATAACTTCTCATTCCTCTGCCTGTACATAGTGCTGAGTCACACCAGTACTGAAATCATACATGTATATAGGGTAATAACCTCTGTCTCATTCTACCATTCTTCCCATCCCCACTGGTCCAGCCCTCCCCTCACACCCCTCTGCACAATCCAAAGTTCCTTCATTCTTCCCTTCCTGTCCCCCTCCAGTATAGATCATCATCTGCTTATCAGAGAAAATATCCAGCCTTTGTTTTTTGGGGATTGGCTTATCTCACTTAGCATGATATTCTCTAGTTCCATACTTTTACATGCAAATGTCATAAAGCCATTCTTCCTTAAGGCTGAGTAATATTCCATTGTATATATGTGTAAGATCAGGCTCGGGTAAACTGATAAGAGGATGGTAACTGGAGAACAGACAGGCCAGATGTAAATCAAAAAGAAACTTTATTGTGGGATGGCTCTTGGGCGAGGTTCCAGGGTCCAGCAGGGTGATGGGCCAGAGAAGTCCCAAGTGGCCTCTATGGGGTTGGGTTTTTCTAAACCCCGGGGTGAGGGAGGGGAAGCTTGAGAACTCCATGTCCTCCTGGGATTGGCTGGGGTCGTTTGTCAGCACCTAAGTGATTGCTCCTTCCCGCATGCACAGGCTACAATGTGTCTCTGTGTATATGCAGGCCGCTTGTTGCCCTGAATCTCCCTTAACAGCTCCTTCAAACATAGGAAGGTTACATTGTTTCTCTGCCTAAGTGCAGGCTGCTTGATACCCTGCCCCCATCCAGTCACCCTGAACCGCCCTAACAATATGTACCACATTTTCTTTATCCATTCATCTGTTGAGTGGCATCTAGGTTGGTTCCATAGTTTAGCTATTGTGAATTGAGCTGTTGTAAACATTGATATGGCTGTGTCACTGTACTATGTTGATTTTACAACCTTTGGGTATAGAATGGAATAACTGGGTCAAGTGGTGGTTCCATTCGTTTTCCTAGGAATCTCCATAATTTGCAGTCCCACCAGCAATGCATAAGTGTGCCTTTTCCCCACATCCTTGCCAACACTTATTATTGCTTGTATTCTTCATAATTGCCTGTCTGAATGGAGAGAGATGAAACTGGGTTTTGATTTGCATTTTTCTAATTGCTAAAGATGAACATTTTTTTCATATATTTGTTGATCAACCCTATTCTTCTGTGACGTGTCTGTTCAGTTCCATAGCTAATTTATTGATTGGGTTATTTGGTTTTGTGGTGTTAAGTTTTTGTGTTTTTTATATATTCTGGAGATTAGTGCTCTATCCGAGATGCATGTGGTAAACATTTTCTCCCATTCTGTAGGCTCTCTCTTCTTGTTCCTGATTGTTTCCTTTTCTGAGAAGATGCTTTTTAGTTTGAATCCATCCTGTTTATTGTTCTTAATATACTTCTTGCACTTTAGGAGTCTTGTTCAAATAGTGTTTCTATTTGCAAATCGTTTGAGGAAAAAATTTTTTAATGGTTATACAAATGTACGTTGCCACCAACAACATACAAGGCTTTCTTTTTCTACATATCCTTTCTAATATTTGTTATCATTTGCATCTTTTTACAATAGCTATTCTAACAGATATGAGGTTTTGAGTTGTATTTCTCCGATGATTAGTGATATTGAGCATGAGCATTTTGTGAAATACCTGTTGGTAACATTTATGTCTTCATTTGAGAGATGTCTGTTGAGGTAACTTTCCCATTTCTAGATTCAGTTCTTTTTCTTCCTACTAATTTGAATTTCTCTTATATTTTGGATATTAACCACTTAACACAGTACTAATTTGAAAATATGTCCTACCATTCTGTATATTGTCTCTTTACAGGTACTGGATTCTCTCCTATGAATTCCTTACCACTGAAAGTAGCTTTGTTCTTGGATTTTTTTCTCAATTTGTGTACCTGTGTGGTAACAAATTCTGGAAGCTCCTATTCTACCATCTTGCTTATGTCATATTCCTTTAAGTAGATTTTTAATGTTATGTGGTCCTGGGATGTGTTCCTAGAGATGTGTTGAACCTCATAAAATGTTTACTTTTTATTTTACTGTTTTGATTTTGCCTAAGGGCAAATGTATAATTTGTTTATAGTATAGCAGGAATGCCCTTATCATTTTGTTTTCTCATTCCTCATTGCTAAATATTCCTCAGAACTCTGGGTTATAGGAATCAGTTGAAGAAACTTTTCAACAGGTCCATCTCTGTCAAGCTTCTTCATTACAAGTTTTTGAAGATCTCCAACTAAAATCCAGCTTCCCTTCTTGTAATGATATTCAAAACATGTTGTAGTTTAGTCATCTGCTCATGAAAATTATTATTTTATTATTTCAACTGGTTCCCACATTTGATGCATTTTGAAAACTTGACCAGTTATAATTTGCTAAATGACTTTATTTTTCAATTCTTTAGCTTTTTCTTCTCTTTCGCTTTTAAACTTAATGGGATAAATAGTAAATTTAGTAGGCCACTTCAAATGATTTATTCATAAGGCTTCAAATCTGAGCAGTTTTACACAACTCATCCAAAAATTTAAAAACAGAATTTCTACCTATGCCAAAATAAACATAGGAACAAAACTTTTAGAATGCAAGAATGGCTACTTTTAGAAATATACAGCAACATTTTCAAAATGTGATATCTTAGTTTCCTAGTCCATGATACAAACATGAGATTCAGAATAACTAGGAGGCATATTAGATATAAACCAAGTGACAATTGAGTCCATCCCTTTTATTTCCCCTCCCATCTTTCTCAATTCATTATCAAGTCCTGTTAATTTTGTCATATTTAAGTATCCAAAGCAACTACATCTTCCATCTTCATTGCAACCCAGTCCAATTATCATCATCTGTTTAAATTGACACAATAGCTTTCTCATTCATTTTTTACTTTCATTCTAGTCTACTGTGGTATTCTGATTAAAGTCCCCTCACACACACACACACACCAGAGACAAAGAGAGGAAAGAAGAGGAGAGGAGACAGAAGGGGAGGGGAGGGGAAGAGAGTGGTGGGGAGAGGAGAGGAAAGGAGAGAAGGGAAGGGAAGAGAAGGGAAGGGGAGAGGAGAGGAGAAGAGAGGAGAGGAGAGGAGAGGAGAGGAGAGGAGGGGAAAAGAGATTTCTACATCCTAATCACAGGAACATGCCTATATGCTACTTTGCATAAGTATCAAGGATTTAATAGATGTGATCAAGTTAAGGATTTTGAGACAAGATTATTCTGGGCCATCGGGTTTGCTCCAATGAAATCACAAGGGTCCTAAGCAGAGGTGGGCTGGAGGATCAGAGTTAGAAAAAATATATATAATGATTGGAGCTGACATCAGAGGAGTAAGAAAATGTTACACTGCTGGGTTTGCAATCAAAGAAGAAGTCATGTATGATTCTGAAGAATGCAAATGGCATCTAGAAGTTAGAAAAGGCAAGAATGGTTTCTCTCCTAGAATCTCCACAAAGAAGACTTCTGCCTTGATTTTAGCCCAATGAAACTGATTTTGAACTTCTGACAGTAAAATAATAAATTTGTATTTTTACATCATTAAATTTTGTATGGATTTGTTATAGAAACAATAGGAAACTAATATAGTCATCTACAAAAGATTCCTCACATAGTAGAAAAATCTTTAATAAAACTAAAATTATTTAATTGCAGTCCTAGGCACCTAGGAAAGAGTTCAAAATACTTAACATGTTCTCTAAGGTCCTGTGTTATAGTTTATTTGTGTCATATTAAAATCTATACACTGAAGTTCTAATCCCCAATATCATATAAGGAAGACATGGTTTTTACAGAGCTGATCAGGTTAAAGTAAAGTAATGAAGGTGGAATTTGGATGCCGTATGACTGGTGTTCTCTTAAAAAAGGAAACTTTGGACACCAAAACTCATAGATAAAGAGAAGAAAATGAGGAGAGACATAAATAGATGAGTATCTACAAACCAATAAGAGATGCCTGAAATAGACCCTTCTCTCACAGCCCTTAAAAGGAAAGAACCTGCCAAAACCTTGATTTTGAACTTCTAGCCTCCTGAAATACAGACAGTAAAGGTTTATTATTTAAGTCATCCAGTTTGTAATACTTTGTTACAGCATTCCTAGAAAAACATGCCCTACATGACCTAGCCACTTTCAAACTCTCTAGGTTTATTTTGAGTTACTACCCCCTGACCCCACCCTCCAACCACATGATCCTCTCCCTTCAGTTCTGCTTGTGATATTGCGTCCTCTTACCATTTATGACCTTTTAAACACCAGTTATCTATCCTTCAGATGTCAGCTTAAATATCAATTTCTCACACACGTTTCCTGGCTAACAATCTAAAAGTATGACTACTCTCGATTATGTACTCATAACATCCTAACCTCTTCTGGATTATCTCACATACAATTTGTAATTATAAAATATTTTAAGAATATTCTACTAATGTTTCTCAGTGACCACGTCTATAGTGTTAACTACTATATACACCTCACCTAGCATACTGCCTAGCATTCAATATATATTCAATAAGCATTTGTTGACATATGGATAAATTCATGCACAGAGACAAACAATCTCTGACAGGCCTCATGTTCTAAGAACAGGAATATGATAGACAACTACTTATAGTATCAGTGTAAAAGTCTCTAGAAATAAGGTTGCCCCTTTCTCAACCCTTATCTTGTATATCAAGGACCTAGACTCTCAGATAAATGGAAATTACTATTGACAGTTGGTCAGATGCAGCCTATTTAAAACCTGCAAACACATCTGGCATTTGTCTACTCAGAATGGTAACATTTCTGATATGAACAAGCAAGTAAAAAGCTCGGTGAAAGAAACTATCATATATTCACCATTAGAAGAAACGAAAAATATAAAGGATAGCAGGCTTTAAGAAAATTTGTATCTCATGAAATTTGAGGATTTCATATCTCCCATCATTTTCTTCATTAGGAGATAATATAATGAGAGGCATTTGGATACTTGTTTCAACCCTTCATTTCATCTTATATTGTAGACATTACCAACCATAGTCATAAATTGAGCCAAAGTCACAAAACTAGATAGAAACTGAAGCCTTGGTATGCAAAATATTTGCTTCATAATACTGCCTTTTCATTTGTAACTATTAATGTTTTTCACTCTCATAAAGTTAAAATATTAACTTGGTAAAATCTCCCTTCAGGATATAAGTAACACAGGTATCAACTTGCAGTGACTCCTTTTTAAAATTGTTCTTATGTGACATACTTATGAGTCAAAATGTTTGTGCTATAAATTCATTATAGATTCTTATATCATGACCCATCACCATTTTAGCTTGGCATGCTTTCAAAGCTTCTCAATAACACTAACACTTTGTTGTTTTTCTTCCTGGTTGCTTTGATATTCTACCCTTTAGAATGTCAATTTACATCATGGAAAATTTGAAAATATCCCCAATTAAATTTGTCTACTGCCATATTAATTCTGAGCTACCCATAAAGACGCAGTATGCCAACTGAATCTGAAAAATCAGGGTTTGAAGTTTCTACATTACCTACCTCTTTGAGAAGTTGGATGGTGTTAACACCTCACCATTGATCCAACTGTTTTCACAGTTGAATTGGTCGTTTTAGCCATCATTCCAATCAAACCATCTGCTATTTTTGGCAATTAAGAAAACCAAATCAAATCAACTGTTCAATCACTCAAAAATCGACCCATAAAGTGGTCAATATAATCAATCCTTTTAAACCAGCCTCAGTCCCACAGAGAAAAAAATGCTAAAATACCACACTTTCAGGGAACACACATTGCTTTGCTTTTCCTCTCAGGTAGAATAGAATAATATTTCACTGCTTCTATGATAAAGGTCTCTTTAATAAATGATGATAGCTCAGCTCTTATGTTGGTTGAGTTCCAGGTTTTTAAATATTAAAGTTCATAAAACACCTATGCAAATGATAAACCATCTATATATAAATATATATATATGTATATACACATATTTATACATATACACACACACATCACACATATATTGGTTTCCTTTGATTATTCCATAAATATCAATGTGCATTTTATTATGTGAACAGAATCTTAAAAATTAAAGATCTGAGAATAAAATGAAGAGAGATGAATCACAGTGAATTACATAAAGGCAGTTATTGAACTACTGAACACAATAGAAAAAAATAACAAAATACTTCTTTAACCATTGGAAATTAATTATTTGGGCAAAGGTATATTTGGGGGTATTAAGATATGAATAACTTTGAGAAAGTATGTGTATCTTTAAAGGTACAAGTTAATCATAAAATGATGACAATAACTTTCCTTAATATTTAACTGAACTGTTTTTTTCAAGCTAGGACTAGGATTTCTGGTAACTTTTGTTACAACACAGTTTCAGTAAACAATGCTTAATTTTGTGACTCTGTGTATCAGACTGATTACATTATTTTTTATAAATTTGAAAAATTCTATTTTACATCATAAAATTGGGTCATTTCAGCCAGAAAATTTACACCAAATTGTTTTTCCTGGACACACAGGTAGAGTTGTCAAAATAGTCTCATCAGCTGAGAACACTTTTTCCTCACAGCTAAAACAACAGACTGGAAAACACAAGTACCCTGCAAGTTAACAATAAACCCACACAGAAGAATAAACTTATATTAAATATGAATTTTGTCCATAGTATAAACCACACACAGTCACACACATATACAAATGCAATACACCTTAATGACATTCCTTAGACAGTATATTTTTAGAGAAAGCCTCCTTGGCAGCAATCCTTTTCCTCTGATCAGAAAACAGGAGGTTTTATTTACATTTAAATTCAGTTATAGTAGCAAATTTCAGTGTGTCCAATGCCAATGTAGCAACAGAATCAAGAGTTAGATGCTTTCCTTGGATAACGGAACTCATAAAGGAAATTAGATTTCATGGGAATGGTAACAACCCAAAATCCTTATCCTTCACACAAAGGGTTAAGATGTCAAGCTTAAATCAGAGATGCAAAAGGAAGGGTCTTGTTTGGGTTCCCCAGTAAGAAGGTTGCTTCTGGACACTATTTTGGGAGAGAACTCCACCAGCCACCATGCAGGGAAGATTTGGAATGGATGAGATTATAGAGAAGGACATTAATTATAAAGCCACCACTGTCAGATGTAAAGCAGTGAACCCCTGGATTAGGGTTGATTATAACGATAACCACAAATTAATGGTTCTGTGATGGAGGAAGATATCATGTGAGTGAATGCAAATGGGTCAAAGTGTTGTTAAATTTTCCCTCTGTGATTAAGTAAGCTATTTATGCTCTTTATTCACTAAAGAAATATGCTCTATTAATTATTCTTTTCCTCTCCTTACATTTGATCACTCCTTATTCATTGAGTCTTTCTTTTCTGCCTACAATTAACCTCAATTCTATACATCTTCAAAAAATTGAAAAGAACAAAACAAATTGAAAAAAACTAATTTCCTCATCCCTAAATCCTCCTCCCCTATCAGGCTATCACTCTTCTTCCTTTCTTCTGCTACCGAATTCCTTAAGAAAATATACAGTTTGTTTTACTATCTTTAGCTCCTCTCAACAATTCAATGAACATTTAATGAGCACTTACTATGTACCAAATTATACTTTAGGTATTAAAAACACAAAGGTTAATAAAGACACAATCCTAACTCTCAATGAACATGCAGTCTAATAGGGGAAAATGCATAAACAACTGAAGTTTAATACTACCTGAATTCTTGTTATATACAAACTCAGTAATCAAAAATCTTAGGAAAAAATATTTAATACATACATCTCTCATTATCTGATTCTCAGTACTCATTATCTAAAACTCAGGAACCAAATATATTCAAATCATGTCATATTCATTGTTATCTAAACCCTCGCAATCCAGACCCAGATATCAAACAGATTTGGGCAGTGATGGATGCTTGGTTTCAGCATTATGTTGGATACTTCAAATACCATGAATATGTACAAGAAAGAGAAGCAGAACAACTTTTACTATAAAGCTAACACTAGTTTCATGTTTGACAAGCTTAGTGCTAAAACTGTTGGACACTCCCTCATTTTTCATCCTCTCTTTCATTAGTCTTCATAACAAAATTTATTCTCTGCATTTCTCCTTTCATCTTTTTCACCTTTATTAGCCTCTCTCAGCAGAGTTTTCCCTTTAAGCCATATATACACACTAGACCCTTGGTATTCAAGGCGTAGCCCATGACCAGCTGCAGCAGCAGCAGCATCTAAGAGCTTATTAGATATGCAGATTCTTTGGCCTCATCTTAGAATGACTGAATCAGATATAGATTAACAAGCTCACTAAGGTAACTCATACACATCTCTTTTTTAAAATATATTTTTAGATGTTCATAGACCTTTATTTTGTATTCATTCATTTATATGTGGTGCTGAGACTTGAACCCAGTGCCTCACACATGCTAGGCAAGCACTCTACCACTCACCAACTCCAGCTCTCATACCCATCTTAAATCTTGATAAATGCAGAAAAAATTGACAAAATCCAATATTCATTTCTGATTTTTTAAACAAATATTTCAGCAAAGTTGTACTATAAGGGAACTTTCTGAACTAGAAGAAACTCTAAGACTACAATTTTCATATTTAATGGTAAGAGAGTGAATGTTTTCCATTGAAAATCAGGAACAGAATATGCCCACTCTCACCAGTCCTATTCAGCAGTGTTCTAAAAGCACTAGCCACTGCAAATGGTAAGAAAAAGAGCTAAAATGCATGCAGATTGTAGGTTTACCAATTGGAACAAATGTATCACTCTGATGGATGCTGATAATGGTAGAGATTGTGCATGGTGGGAGGGGCAAGGAATACAAAGGAATTCACCGTACTTTTCCTCAGTTTCAGTACAAATCTGAAACTGCTCTAAAAATAGTTATTTTAAAAAGAAAAGAAGAAATAAAACTGTATGTATACATGACATGATTGTCTATATAGAAAACTCCAAGGAAAATACAAAAGAGCTAATAGAACTAATCATAGAATTTAGCAAGATCTGAGAATATAGGGTTAACATATATAAAATAAATAGTAATTCTATATTTTGGCAAAGAACAATTAGAAATATAAATATAAAAACAAGAAATATACTCAGATACAAACTAGGAAAATGCATATGTTAAAAAACAAATCCTATAAAATATTGTTGAAAGATGTCACAGGACAACTAATGAAGTTAAGACACATACTACATTGATGGACTAGGAGAATCAAAACTCCCAAACAGATACAATGATTCTAAATAATTTAAACCAGAATCCCAACAGGAATAGGATTTTTAAAATAGAGATAATTTGATTGAAAAATTTATACAGAAAGAGAACAGAGCTAGCAGAGTCAAAACAGTATTGACAAAATAGAGAAATCACTCTAGCTGATACGAAGGGTAGGCTTACTATATAGTTACAGAGGGCTTAAAAGTTAATTCTTTGTTAGAAGACTTGCCCAGTGTTAGAGTTTGGATATTAAACTTGGATTTGGACTAAACCTAGGGACCCAATGCTCAGATGTAAGACAATGCAAGAACATTCAGGGGTGAAATGATTAGATTTTAGAGCTGTAAACCAACTGGTGGATTAATACACTGATTTGGACTAATGGGTTCTTAACTGTAGGCAGGTAGTGTGTGGCTAGAGAAGGTAGGTCACTAGGTGTGTGTCTTTTCAGTTTATATTTTGTCCCTGGTGAGCTGAGCTCCCTGTCCACTTTCTGGTGCCCATGTCCTGAGTTGCTTTCCTCTTCCACATTCTTTTGCCATGATGTGCAGCCTCACCTCGGACCCAGAGTTATGGAGTCACCATCTACGAACTGAAATATCTGAAACTATGAGCCAAACAAACTTTTCTTCCTCTATGTTGTTCTTGTCAGGTCTTTTAGTCACTGAGATGAAAAAGCTGACTCAAACACCTAGCATGTGTGAAGGTAGAATGAAAAGAAAAAAACAAAACAAATCCCATACTGTATAGCTACAGTGATCAAGAAAGGATATTGGCAAAAAGATAAACATGTACCTAAATGGAAAATAATGGAGTCTAAAAATAGATACATATAAATATAGTTCACTGATTTATTTATTTATTTATTTATGCTGTGGATTAAACCCAGGTCCTTATTCCTGCTAAGCATTTGCTCTACCACTGAACTATGCACCCAACCCCCTCAACTGATTTTTGACAAAGGATAAGGGCAATTATGTTTTTACAGTTAGAAATACATATGCAAAAAATGAACTTGATCCATACCTTACACCATGCCACAAAAGTTTAATCAAAATGGATCAACTGGATCACAGATCTAAATGCAGAACCTAAAACTATAAAAGTTCTAGAAGAAAACATAAAGTAAAACCATTGTTACCTTCATTCAGGCAAAGAATTCTTAGATGTGACACTGAAATATGACCCATGGTGGAGGATAAATTAAGAACATCCACAAATACCTGTTAAGATAATGAAAAGATAAGTCACAGACCTGGAAAAATATTTGTAAAACACATATCTCATAAAAATGCTAGATTCAGAATATGTAAAGAACTTTCAAACCTCAATACTATTTCTTAAAAAGCTAAATAAAGAGTTAATATACTGTGAAGCAATTCCACTCTTAGGTATTTATTAAAATAATTATAAATATGTCTATAGCAGTAGTATTCATAATTAGACAACAAATGGAAACAACCCAAGTATTCATCACTTCATGAACAGATAAACTGAGTGTTGATATAGCTATACAACAGAATATCATTAAGACATAAAAGGAATGAAGTGCAGATACATACTACAATATGAATAAACTTAAAAACATTATTCTAAGCAAAATTAGCCAGACACAAAAGGCCATATATTTTGATTTCATTAGTATGAAATTTCCTGATTATGCAAATCCATACAGAAGAAAAGTAGATTAGTGATTGCCAGGGGTTGGGGAATGAATGACTGGAGAGCTGCTGCTAATAGGTATGGGGTTTCTTTGTGGAGTGAAAATGGTTGCAAAACTATAGGAATATACTGAAAAACAGTGAATTTTACATTTTACAAGGGCGAGTTTTATGGTATGTGATAAGAATTTTATCAGATATGAGTTTTATCTCACTAAAAACGTGGAAAAACTAAAAAATAATAAGCAGCTCAATTAAAAATGTGCAAAATATTTGCATAAACACTTTACCCCAGATATAAAGATGGTAAACAAGGACACAAAAACATGCTGATCTTTAACTTAGGGAAATTCAAATTAAAACCACATTTAGATGCCACTACACACTATTTAAAATGCCCATCACTTTAAAAAGTCTGTTATTACTGAGTTCTATCAGGGATGAAAATCAACCAGAATATTCACAGATTGTTTGTAGGTGCAGCCACTTTGGGAAATATTTTGGCAGGTTCCTCTAAACATAAACTTATCATACAACCTAGTAATTTCTTTCCTAGTTATTTGCCAAGGTGAAATGAAAAATTATGTTCACCAAAAATATTATGTTCAGCCCAAATCAGAAATAACCCAAATTTTTTAGCTGGTGAATGAATAGAGAAACTAATACATTCATAAATGGAATATTGCTTAGCAATAAAAAGGAATGTATTGTTGATACACTCAATGACATGCATGAATCTCAAATGCTTTATTTTATAAAACACTAAAAATGTCTCATAATGTATAATTCATTTATATGACATTCTAGAAAAAGAAAACCATACAAATAGCTAACAGATCAGTGTTTGTCAGGGACAGAGGGTTGAAGAGAAGATGTGATTACATAGGACCAAGGAAGATTTCAAGAGACAACTGAATTATACACTGCAATGGTGAATTTTACTGTATAAAAATTATACCCTTGAAAAAGGAAAAGCTGCTCGGGAACCTGAAACAGTGATCACAAGTTCAAGGTCAACCTGAACAATTTAGCAAGACCCTGTATCAAAATGAAATTTTTAAAAACATCACTGGAAATGTAGCTCAATGGTAGAACACTTGCCTAGCATATGGGAAGCCCTGGGTTCAATCTCCAGTACTTCATTTAAAAAAGGGAAAATTTATGGTCCAAACATCCCTTTCTCTGTGACAACTTTTCTCATTTTCAAAGTCAAAGATATTTTTACCATTTTCTCATAACTTCATTATAGCATAGGACAATCTTTGTATGATTAGTAGTTATGTAGACATCTTTATTTTATGTTCTAATGTGAGCTCATTAATGATAAGAGCTGTATCCTTCCAATATTTGGCACAACTGGTCTTGGCACAGAATGGGTACTCCAAAAATCTTCTAAATGAAGGACATAAAGACCTCAAATATTTTTAAGTCTGAATGAGCGAGGTGATGATGGTGATGCTAGCAAAAGCAAAGAGCATAAAAAGGAAGGCAAAGTAGAGCGTAAATGGAATGATGGACTTGATCCACTGTCTTTTCCTTACCTCACGATATGCTACAAACTTTTATATTGAGTGAAAATCAGCACAGTAGGATATTACATACAAAGAGGAACCAAAACACTAGGCAAGGCTGACACAAGTAAGATAAGCAACTGATATTAGCAACAGAAAACTACAAGTCAGAAATGGGAACATATGGACCAAAGGAAAAAAAAATCCTAAATCAAATAGCCATAAAACACATTGGGGATTTGCCAAGGAAGTCAAGAAATAAGATAGCATCCTTGAACAGTTTGATTCAGAGAGAATAATCTAGAATCTAAAGCACAAAACTTAATGACAACAACAACTACATTTGCATAGTATGTTCTACTTTTCCAACTGCTTTCCCAGTCATTATCTTGTTTGGTCCTTGTAGGTTTTTAATTAACAAAGTTATTTACATATTATACATATTTATCATTTTTCCCACCACCAAATAAAGCAATAACATTTCCACAGACATTTATGATCTGATAATTTGATAATTTTCCATATTATTCCTTCATATACATAGTTCAGTCTCGTATTTTAAATAAGATGGTTTGTTCTATAGGTCAATATTCCTACTGGATCTCCTGTTTATCTGCAGTATATCTGCTGTTACAGTGATATTTTACCTCCCAAATTATAGGAGGTAATTTTTCCTCTTTTGTAGTTTCTTTTAATTTATTTATCCAGAGATTCAGCAGTCCTGCTATTGCCCTCCCCTGATCCCATATCAACCAAAATCCAGCTAACTTGTAAAAATTTTCAGTGGAGCGCCTCAAAAGATGAAGGATGCAGTATGTATGTCTTCATATTTTCTCTTGAGGAGGTATGGTGACTTTTCTGAAATTTTGCATTAATTTTAAGCATTTATAATACACAGCAGAATTTTATAGTTTTGACCTCATTCTCTAGTTCCTCCAACCTCTTAAATATATTTAAAATTGTTCTCTTCATTGAGTTATCAATTACAATTTCACAAGCCATATCTTTTGATTTCTTCTCTTTCAATGTTTTCATTTCTCGCTTGTCCTAAATCCCCAAGCTTTGGCATGTTTTCTGCCATACCCCTTCTGGTTTTTGAAAATGTTTTTCCTTTCCAGGAGAGAGAAGGCTTCTCATTAGTTATTTAATGCTTTTTCTTTTCCAGTGCTATAAAGACAGTGCATGAAATGAAGTATTGATACATGCTACAACAAGCAATGTCCTTGAAATCCTCATCCTATATGAAGGAGACCACACACAAAAGAACATATGCTATATGATCCATGTATATGAAAATGTCCTGAAAGGGTGAATTCATACAGACAAAAATCAGATTAGTAGTTGTCTATGGCTGGGAGGATGGGGGAATGGGGAGTGATTGCTACTACTTGGTACAGGGTTTCCATTTGAGGAGATGAAAATCAAAAACAATTGTAGAAATAGTTGCACATCTCTGTAAATGTACTTTTAAAATCACTGAATTATACTTTCAAATGGTATATAAATTAGGCTTCAGTAAAATTGTTTACAAAATAAGAGGGCCAATGACAATTGTGACATAAGGGGCAAACTTCAAGCAAGAGTCTGATACCTTGTGATATAAAATCGACTTTTCCCTAACTGTGTTTGCACTGTCATTCCAAAGGGCTATAAAAAATTCAGTCAGTGAATTTGTACTGGCTGGGAAAGCAGTTTGAAAAGCAAAAGTACTATGCAAATTATGAGTGGGAACTATGCATTATTAAAATATAAGAAAACTGGCTCCACAAAATGTTTGAATTAGTCTTGTCCCATGTTCTAATAATGATTTCAATTCTCCCACAATTTCCCTGGGGACTGATCACTAATCTTCCTAGCTCTCCACATATTTTCAATACAAGTTTTTTTGCTAGACCTCCAGTTGCTGCTAAAATAAGCTCCAAATATTCAGGTACATTTCCCCCTATATCCACAATCTACTCTGACATCAAGTTTCTATTCAACATTGGTGAGAAGAATTGACTCACTCTACCACTAACAAGCTCCAACACATAATGTTAGTAAAAAAATTTTGCATGTTTCTGATTATTAAAGTGATTCTACTTATAAAACTTTAAGGAAAACAGAAAAGTAAACACATGAAGAATATCCACAGCCTAGGCATAATTAGATAATATTATCATATCCTTCTAGATAGATAAAGATGAGGCAATTACTATATACATAATATTTTATTAGCTGTATATCATACCCTCCATAAGTAGATTCCTACATCATTGTAAGGACTTCATCTTATTATATTGTAAGAATTAATAAAATTTAGATTGTTTTAAAAATTTACCAAAATTGCCAACACTGAAACGAGCATCTTATACATAGATCTTTATATTTGTCTGATAAATCCCTAGAAGTCAAATTACTGAATTAAAAGGTATCTGAGTTTTATTGAGGTTTATTTTTATATCCTCCTAGGAAGGGACTGCCAATTTTCATCACTATCAGAAGTGTATTAGAATACTCATTTTCCCCACGGTCCAACATTTACCCATTTTTCTCATTTTAAATTAAAAAGGGCCTTAAATGACATACGATTTTTGAGGTTGATATTTTATCTTCATTTAACATTTATGTTTCCACTTTGCTAATTGTCCTTTGCTCAACTTTATGCTGGGGAATTAATTTTCGGAAATGATTTTTAAATGTCCTATGTAAGTCCAATGTGTATGGTACTGAATAGCTCTTTAAAATAACTGTATGAATCTGCAGCACCAGTGGACCTGTTTTGTGGGTGGTTACTAATAAAAACTGTTACCAAGAACACCTTGTCTTCTGACTCAACCTGAAGTCCTTTACTGCAGTAGCTATCATTCTTTCATTTATTTACCTATCTTAATTTTGTGGATGTTCAAAGTTATCTTTGTCTTTTCCTCACTCACTTAAGTTGCAGAGCCTACCCAGCTGACCTTAAGATTCCAGAACTATCGTGATAATTCTGAAACTACAAGCAATGTAATGTACTGGAGGTAGTATAGTCATTAAAAATATGATTACAGGGGCTGGGAATATAGTTCAGTTGGTAGAGTGTTTGCCTCCCATGCACAAGGCCCTGGGTTCAATCACGAGCACCACAAAAAAATATGATTGCAGGATTAAACTAATTTGGATTTAAAACCAAGTTCCGTGATTTGTTATTTTTCCAACCCTAAAAGTTTACTTGATGTCTCAAAGTCACATTGTTATCATTTATAAAACATAATAAATAGTAACACCCCCATGAGAATGTTATTTAGGAGTTTAATGGAATATTACATTTTAAAAACAGAATGGGAAAAGAGTACTCAAAATGTAGCAATTTTACTATTACTAGTTATTATAATACAGATGGAATACAGAAGAAAGTGACTGGATCCTTTGGAATTAAAATTTTATCTTTATACCCTAGAAATTGAGTGACTAGGTAAAACTATGCCTTAGTTCCAATAACTATGGAAGCAACAAACTGATCTTTGAAATTACTATAATAAAATGAAGCTAAAAGCAAACCAATCATATAAATTTGTGTCTAATTCTGCCTCTTTATTGCCAGAATAGAACAGTTTCATTGTCCTACAATTTATCTTGTTTTAAGCTGAAACCAAATTCTAAGACAGAGATAACTAGACATATCAAGCTGAACAAGGTGAAAAATGGGAGTAGAATAGTAAAATAGTAATGGTTTCCATACTGCTAATAAATAGGCTAGAACTGAACCATCAGGCTCAGACTTCCGTTCCTCTTAAAAGGAGCTCAGTTTTGACTGAGGACCATAGATGTTGGCCATACAGAATTTCCTCCTGGTTGCTGAAATGCAATAGTTCTCTTTACCAAAGACTCAGGCAAGAAGCAGGAAATCAGAAGCCTCAAAAAAAGACAGCTCCATATTTTCCATCCTTCAAATCAAGGACCTATTCTGGGATCTAAACTTTGAGTTCTATCTTCTTCATAGCTCTCTTGGCATTTGAAGAATAAATAAAGTAAAAAAGAAGCATGAAAAGCACAAAAATTTCATTCTCCAAGACAGATACTCAAGAGACACAACTAGGGAAAGGGATGTTGAACCCTGCCTCTCAAGTCAATTTCTGGCATGCCTGTTTAGCTTAAGCAAAGCTACACATAGCACAACATCATAGCATTCACCCTGGGAATCCTAGTATTGCTCAGCTACAAACAGTCTCTCTAGCATTGTAGCAAATGCCAGATGCCAGCAGAGGATTCATTTTTTTCTGCAAATATTTATGATGTATAGGCAACTTAGATACTCCCATAGCAACCCAGCTGGTTCTGAGAAATAAACATTAACCTTCTGCAAGGCACTAGACGGGCTCACTGCACAGAAGCCAAGACATATATGTGGTATGGTTAAATCTGGGATTGGAACCCAGATCTCTTAATCCATTTTCAGATTCTTTTTGTACTATCCCACTCATTATTTCAGGAGTTAATAAACTTCTAAGTGTTTTATGGAAAATATGTTTTCAGATAAAGGGAGGGAATATGGCTGCTGCTAGCTACTTTGTCCTAAGCCTAGAGGGTGCACAGGAGTATCTGTCAACTGCTACAGAAGTAGGAGTTGGAACATTGTTGGTCCCAGATTGTGTGTTCAAGCAGCAGGAAGTTAAGTATAAGATGAAAATTTGTTCAGCTTTGTAAACATGCTAATCTAAATCCCAACTTTTCAGGCTACGGATAGGGGTAACTAGATGAAGATAGCCCCTGTGGGTTGCTCTGTGGATTAACTCATTAGATTATTTAGGTTTAAAGAAAACATGAACCTGAAGACATGAGCTAGGGTCAAGAAAACTTCAAGGTTAAGAGGAACATAAATGTAGCAGTATTAAAACCTGGTCTCTATTGGGCATCATAAGATCACAAGAGTAAAAAGCAATGTGAAGAGACAGCCTAGTAGTCAGCTAGGCTATTGACCTGACTTGACAAGACAGAGATAACAAATAAAGGAGTACATGCCCTAGATATGGGGCAAAGGAAGTAGTTGTTTATATAGTTTGGCCTGTCTTCTCAGTCCACAAACTTTGTCAATATAAACTGCATCACTTACCTCCTGACAGAAGTACACACCTAGCTGAATTAGAGTCAACTCTAAATGACCAGTACTCAATCACAATTTCTCTTTGAGAAATTTAAACTCAGAAAGTGAGAGTGTAGAAATTAAACAAAGTGGTTCCATTTTGTTTTCATTTATTGTATAAATTTAAGGTGTACAAATTAATGTTTTGATATACATATATAGCAATGCACTATATAGTTATGTTTGGGTCCACAGCAGACTACACATAGTATGGTGGACTTATAAGATTACTTTGGAGCTAAAAAATTACTATCACCTAGTAATGTCTAGCCATCTTAATGTGGCAGGTGCAATGTATTTTTCTTGCAATGTATTTTTCTTTACTAGAATAAACAAACTTATCATGTTGTCAGACATATTGAACTATAACACACACCATTGTGTATGGTACATAAAACATTATAACAACAATAAACAACTGTTACTCGTTTATGTATTTACCACATATTTTAATTGTTATTTTATTGTGTACTGCTTTTTCTGATAAAAATTATTAAATGTAAAATAGCCTCAGGTAGGTCTTTCAGAAAGCACTTCAAAAGGGTGCATTGTTATCATAGGAAATGACAGCTCCATGCATTTTATTATACCTGAAGACTTTCTAGTGGGATAAGACATAGAATTGGAAGACAGTGGTATTAAAGATCTTGACTCCGTGTACATTTTGTATAGTCGTACCTGTTTTAAACTAAGCATTATGACAAAAGTCAATAATTTTTAAAAATTTTAAAAAATATAAAATAAAAAATTGATAAGCTAAGGTTTTATATACTTTCTTCCACATGGTTTTTCTTTATTTACTTATTGATTCATTGAACACAAATGGAGTACAGCTATTGTTTCACTGGCTGTACACAAAGTAGAGTCACACCATCTGTGCGTTCATGCATGTACACAGGGCAATGGTATCTGTCACACATTTTGTTATTATTCTTACCCCCCACCCTGCCCCCACCCCTCCCTTCCTTCTATGCTATCTATCCTTCCTCCATTCTTGACACCCTTCCCCCCCACATTATGCATCATCATTCATTTAACAGAGAGACCATTCGGCCTTTGGATTTTTGGGATTGGCTGATCTCACTTAGCATAACAGTTTCCAACATCATCCATTTACCTACAAATGCCATAATTTTATTCTTCTTTATGGCTGAGTAATATTCCATTGTGTATATATACCACAGTTTCTGTATCCATTCATCTACTGAAGGGCATCTAGGTTGATTCCATAATTTAGCTATTGTGAATTGAGCAGCTATGAACATTGATGTGGCTGCATCACTGGAGTAATCTGATTTTAAGTCCTTTGGGTATAGGCCAAGGAGTGGGATAGCAGGGTCAAATGGTGGATCCATTCCAAGTTTTCTAAGGAATCTCCACACTGCTTTCCAGAGTGGCTGCACCAACTTGCACTCCCACCACAATGTATGAGTGTACCCTTTTCCCCACATCCTCGCCAACACCTGTTGTTGCCTGTGTTCTTAATAAAAGACATTCTAATTGGGGAAAGATGAAATCTTAAGGTGGTTTTGATTTGCATTTCTCTTATAACGAGTGATGTTGAACATTTTTTCATAAATCTGTTGATTGCTTATAGATCTTCCTCTGTAAAGTGTCTGTTCATTTCCTTGGCCCATTTATTGATTGGGTTATTAGTGTTCTTGGTGTAAAGATTTTTGAGTACTTGGTAGATTCTAGAGGTTAGTGCTCTATCTGAAGTGTGTGTTCCACATGGTTTTATATACATCATTTCACATGCTAACTTTTTTCGTGGTAAAAGCACCTAAAATCTATTGTTGGAAAATTTCCAGTACAGAATACAATATCATTAACTACAGAACTCATGCTGTATTTTAGATTTATAAACTTATAAACTTATAAACATCCTAAATAACTAAAATGCTATAACTTTTTTAACTAAATTATTTTTTAATATCTTAATTTTTTAATTAATTTTTTTTAATTTTTCAACCTGCGTCTCTCCACCCCACTCCCTAACTCTGATAACTACCATTATATCCTCTGTTTCTATTTTTTAGACTTCTTTTTAAGACTCTGTATGTAAAAGTGAGATCATAGTATATTTATCTTTCTGTGTCTGACTTATTCCACTTAGCATAATTTCTTCCCATTCCATCCATGTTCTCCCAAATGGCAAAATCTACCTCATTTTCAAAGCTGAATTATATTTACATATGTACACCACAATATCTTTCTTCAGTCAGTCCATTAATAGACATTTAGGTTGCTTTCATACCTTGATTATTGTGAATAATGCATCAATGAAATTACGGATATCTCGAGATTCTGATTTCATTGCTTTTGAGTTTATACCTGGAAGAGGTATTGCTGAATCATATGGAGGTACTATTTTTAATTTTTTGAGGAACCTTCATACTGTTTTCCATTATGACTATGCCAATTTACATTCCCATCAACAGTATACAAAGGGTTCTGTTTCTGTACATCCTTGCCAACACATGCTATCAATTGTCTTTTTAAAAATAGCCATTCTGACAAGAAGGAGGTGATATCACATTGAAATTTTTATTTGCATTTCCCTGGTGATTAGTGATATTGAACATATTTTCATGCATTTGTTTGTCACTTTTTATGTCTGGAGAAATATTTATTTATTCAGGCCTTTGGTCTATGTTTAATTGAGATAATGGGTTATTTTATTTTATTCTTTTCTATCATCTTGTGTGAGTTCCTAAAAAATCTTTTGGATATTAGTCCTCTATTTTATATATATGATACATAAATATTACATACTTATACTTTATTATTTATGTTATCTTATATGTTATACATATTTATGTATTTAATGTATTTATACATTATACAATATGTTGTAATATTAATGTTATAATTTTTTGTATTTCTTTGAAAAATATCATTAGAATCTTAGTAGGAATTGCATTATATCTGTATACTGCTCTTCGTATTATGGGCATTTTAACATTGATTTTTTCAATTCTATGAATACACTATACCTTTCAAATTTTATATGTTCTTTAATTTTTTCATGATTGTTTTATAGTTTTAAATGTAAAAATCTTTCACTTCCATGGGTCAATTCATTCCTAAGTATTTTTATTCTTAAGGTTAATTTTCTTGCTGTCAAACAAAAGAGACTTATATGAGACAATGAGAAAGGAAACACATCTGTTGCTTCCAATTTGAAAATCTCAGCAAAACTCTTCATCACACATAAATAAGTATTCCAGAATTGCCTACATGTAGGAGGTGGGTGTGGTAAACAACTATTATAATCAGAATAAGCTAAACTATTAATTTCAGTAGAGAAAAACAGGAAACCAATGTCTCAAATCTGGAAAAGAACTTGGAAAGTCAGAGCTGTGGGTTTACCAAATAACTTGGCAAACAGAAGAACAACTAGCAATCATATAGGGAGGGTTCCTTCTACTTCCTGTTCCTTGGAAAGAATACATAAATGTTCTTGATTGATAGAAAGTTCATAGTCTCAAATCACAAATAGAAGAGCCTGGAGGCAGAATTCCTGAATTACTCCTAGGAATTCAGTTCATCCCAAAATGGGCTACATGGCAGTCATAGGAGCTACCTTAGACAATAAATGTGGACTCTTCCAGTCAGAAGACTAAATGAGGTTGGAAGAAATTGTTATTATTGGAAATAGTAACAGCTAATATTGATAAACATCTACTGTATGCTTCTATACCATTCTAAGAACTTTACACACATTAACTTATCTTCATACAAAAGCACTATTTGCACCATTATCTCCCATTTTAAAGGCAAAAAGAGGTTCAGCAGGTTGCTCAAGGTTGCAGACTTGTTAATGACTATGTCAAGATTGTAACACAGCTAATCTCACTCCCAAGTCCATGATCCTAACCAGCATGCTATACTGCCTATCTATTAAGTCTATTGCTGAGCTGACTAAATTGGAAAGAATCTAGTAAACCAGTCCCTGCTTATCATCTTATAGGGTATTATCTTAAGAATTGACTTCTCATAGGGGAATTTGCAAATAGAAACTAGAAAGAAAGAGTAAAACATAAAGAAATATTAAAAGTGAAATCCCAAATATAATGCCAGATACTGGAAGAAATAAATGAAAAGAGGACTTCTAAGCATCCTCTCTTACTTATAGGGTTCTTAGTATTGGGCTGGCACAGAGTACATGATAATTGTTATTTAAAGCTTTACATACCACTTTTTGATGCTCAACTCTCCTAACACTCTCATCTTTCAATATATTCTACCTTGCTGTTTCATCATTTTGACAGTTCTTACTTAAACTCTCCTAAAGCTTTCCGTATGTCATTTTGATTGAGCATTCCAGAACTAGTTAAGTACTCTAGGGAAAGTCCAACCACTGCATAATCTAATGCAACTATGAGGTTTTCAACTTCTTTTGGTTCATTAAAATATTATACAATAAATTCTGACCAATTTTTACCTTGTTATATCCTTTGACTACATTAAAAAGAGTTTTTAACCTAGATGCAAGCTGCAAGAATCCATAAATGGTTTCAAGTAATCTATGGACCTCCTGAAATTATACTTTAAATGTGTGCATGGGTCTGACTATGTTTTGGGGAACAGAGATTCTAAGGCTTCCATTAATTCTCAAACATGTTTTAATAAACAAACAAGAAAACCCTACCACTTCCATACTACATCACTCTCAAACTAAGAGCAAGTAGTGCATTTTTTTTCTCTCCAATCACATCACAACTGCACTTAAATCAAATAATGGGGCTTGGCAAGACTATAAATCCCATTTATACAAGATCTCTCTGCAGGTCACGTCCTTTCACAAATAGGGTCAATAGCCATCTCCCCACCCTACACACAGGTACACACACACACATACATACACACACAGAATTCTAGCTCAAGTGTTGGATAAGTCCTTGTTTTATAATAAATAAGTTAAGGTGCATCAGAGTAACTTTATGACCTATCAAGTCATCTTTGTTTTATGTCATTCATATTTTTTAATTTTTATATATTTAATAGCTTTATTTGGGTATTATTTATATAATATAAATCAGCCATCATTCATAATGTATTAACTGAGTTTAAAAATATTTTTAGTGGTAGATGCACATAATACCTTTATTTTATTTATTTATTTTTATGTGTACTGAGGATCAAACCCAATGCCTCATACATGCTAGGCAAGCACTCTAACACTGAGGTACAACTGCAAACCCATTAACTAAGTTTTGATAACTACATATCTGCCTTGTTCTTTGCTCCCTGATTCAGGTAAGTAGATTATCTGCTTTGTCTCCACACTGCAGTACCTGTCTGTAAATTTTCTGAGACCATAGTGTCTCTAAATTTGTCAATCTTCATCCAGTGGTTGGAGTCATGTTCCTGACCTTCTTCAAAGGAAAGATGCACATATTAGGCTCTTAATTGTATGGTGGGTACTGTGAAATTCTAATCCCCCATAAAAATTCAGTTCAAGGACAGTTTTCACTGTGAAATCTTCAACTTTGTGAAAAATAAATCATTTCCCTTACTGGGCTCCCATTATGTCTCTTGTATCTCTCTAATATATAATTATTGTAGTGCAACTTTCTAATGAAATTCTCTTTTCCCACTAAACTGCAAAATTATTATTGGTAAAGACTGTGTTATTGACTTTCTATCTCTAGCATTTACCACAGTGATCTGCAAACATTAATTCCTCAATAGGTACCTATTAAATGAAAGAATAACTAAGCCTTGCTTATAATAGGCACAATAATACCTCTTCCCCAAAGGTGTCTATTTTCTAATCCCTGGAACCTGTGAGTGTATTACTTTATATAGTAAAGGGGAGATCAAGATTGCAGATGGAATTAAGGTTGCTAATCATCTGACCTTAAAGAAAATAGTCTAGCCAGGCATGATGGTGCATGCCTGTAATCCCAACAGCTTGGGAAACTGAGACAGGAGGATCACAAATTCAAAGCCAGTCTCAGCAAAAGTGAGTCCCTAAGCAACTCAGTGAGATCCTGTCTCTAAATAAAATACAAAATAGGGCTGGAGATAGGGCTCAGTGGTCAAGTGCTCCTCAGTTCAATTCCCATTACCCCGCCCCTAAAAAAGAAAGTAGTCTAGATTATCCTGATGGACACAATGTAATCACAAGCATCCTTAGAAGCCAAGAGTAATGCTGAAAGGAGTCAGAGCCAAAAAAGAACCAGAAAAATCACAATATGATAACCCAGTCCAACACTGCTTGCTTTAAAGATGGCCATGAGCTAAGGGAAATGGGTATCTTCTAGAACCTAGAAAACACAAGAAAACAGATTCTTTCCTGCAGAAGAAGAGGCTACAGAAAGAAACATAGCCCTGCAAATACTTTGATTTTAACCCAATGATACTTGTGACCAAATTTTGATGTACAAATTTAAAAGATAATTAATGCGTGTTTTTAAGCCACTAAATTTTCAGTAACTTGTCACAACAGCCACAAAAATATTGCATACAAAGTGAAAAATTCAAAAAATATGAGATACCACTCGCAACTATTTGAGTGACCAACATCCAGAACACTTCCAAAACCAAATACTGGTGTAGATGTACATTGTTAGGAATTCTCATTCATTGCCTGTGGGAATGCAAAATGGTACAGTTACTGTAGAAGACAATTTGGCAGTTTTTTACATAATTAAATATACTCTTATTATTATAGTTCAGAAACCCCTACACGGTGGTATTTACCCAAAGGTGTTGAAAATGTGCCCACACAAAAACTCGCATACAGATGCTCATAGCAGATTTATTTGTAATTGCCAAAACTTGAAACCAACCAAGATGCTCTTCAGTAGGTGAATGAACAAATAAACTGGAACATCCAAAAAATGGAATATTATGAAATGTATATATATGATATATAGATAAAGAAATGAGCTCTTAAGTCATAAAAAGATATGGAGGAACCTTAAAGGCATATTATTAAGTAAAAGAAGCTAGTCTAGAAAGGCTATATCCTATATGATTCTCACTATATGACATTCTCAAAAAGGAAAAACTATGGAGATGATAAAAAGTTTAGTGGTTGTTGGGATTAGGAGAGAGGGATGGACAAATAAGTAGAAAACAAGGCATTTTTAGGACAATGAAACTATTCTGCAGGATAATGTAATGGTGGATATATGTCATGCATTTGTCTAAACCTATAGAATATATAACACATAAAGTTAACCAGATATGAACTGTCAATGTTCTTCATTTGTAACAAAGCTACCACTCTGCTGGGAAATTTAAGTAATGGAAGAGGCTGTACGTATGTAGAAGCAGGAAGTATAGGAGAAATCGCTATCTTCCTTTTTTTCTGCTGTGAACCTGAAAATATTCTAAAATAAATCTATTAAAAATTTATTCCATGCACAAATTACTCTACAGGAGTATTATCGTTCATTTGTGATGGCTACCCTAACAGTAGGTCTAAGTTTTCACTTTAACCAGATCACCTTAATATTATGAAAATGCAGATTCTTGGACTTCCAACCCTAGATATTCTGATTAAGGTGGTCTGGTAGGTTGAGGATCAGAAATCTGCATTATGACCAGTACAAACTGATGACTAAAATGGGATAACATAATAACCACATTTCTGAGGGACACTAATATTAGTGTGCGTAGGCTTTGCAGTTAAAGGGGCCTTGATCTAACCCATATACTAGCTGTATACATGGATCTCACCTGTGTCATATACCACTGATGCCTCTCTGTTTAGAATTCCTCTCATCTTTTGATCTTTTGTTGATAACCCAAACCCCAGAGATAAATACTATGTCCTTAACTGTGAAAACTCAATGAATGTTACTATCTTTTCTCTCTCCTATCCATCTCTTCTTCCTCTGTTATTAATTTTATATATAAAATTGGTATGACTAGCTATTTTGCCTCCTTCTTTTCTCCCCTGTTTCCTGGATGCTTAATCATCTCCTAAATATTATATATATACATTACATATATTATATATAATATTTATATATGTAATACATATGGCTAAACATAGCTAACATTCCTTGCTCTGAACAAACACCCAGTTACCTTTGTACTGGTTCAACAAGCTCAAAATCCTTGAACGCATGTGTTTTCACAGCTATTTTTAGCCAAAAGCTTTGACTAGATTTTCTGTCAACATGTAATACTGTTCCTTAAAATAGGGGTTCTCAAACAGTGTACAAAGAATTACCCAAAAGTCTCATTAAACATGAGGTTCCTACCTATACTCCCAGAGGTTCCGATTCCATAAGTTATAGGTAGTGCTTAAAAATCTACATTTTAAATAGGCACACAGGTAATGCTGATGAAGGTATATTTGGACCAGGGTTTGAGAAGCATTGCTCTAAGGGGAGTTAATTAACCTTCATGAGACTAGCAATGTAGCCCTTATTAATTCAGTGATGAAAATATTGCAACCTTTTTGAATACCCTAAATATTTTTGCTCAAGATGCATTCCTTCCCTTAGTGCTGATTTAATTTTGTTCATTATGCAAGGCACCCAAATTATTTTACTGTGAATCCTGTCTGTCTTTAGACTTTAAATATCATCATAATATCTCTCTTGTTAAATGTCACAAAGACAGTTTTTCTTGGAATACAAGGTTTAATGAAGGGCAAAATATCACTTTATAAATCCATGATGCTTCTAAGGCTATTAAGTAGAATAAATCCAGGATGAAATTCTGTACAAATAGGTTTAAAATATATTTTCTAATGTAAAACATAGGCAAACTACCATTGTGACTATCACCCATAATAGAATTATGATAGAACTAGGCCTCTACTGTGTGTTGATAAAACTCAATTTAGCAGATTTTAGCCTGAGGAGTGTCCCCTAATTTGATCAGTCAGAGTATTTGCCATTTTCAACACTTTGTATCTTGACCGATTGCCCATTCTGCCTCTTCCTCAGTTGTTATGGTATGGAGCCATTTAATAGAGGAAAATAGCGTTAGCCTACAAAACAAATTACTTCTTGAAAAGGTCAAAGTAACATGATTTCTGTTCTATTTCAAAAGAAGAGATGGAAATTCAAAATTGTGTAGCCCTCAATTCTACATCTGTAAAGCACAACTGCTATTCTAATAGTTAGTCTTTGATGCTTATCAAAGCCCATTAAAACACACCAGATTGTACTCATTCAGTCAAATCCTTTTCAGTATGTAAATTACTCTCCAGGGCTTTTAAAGGTGCAGTAACTCTTTGAGGCCACTTTGAGGTGAGTAAGTGCATCACAGCAGTCATTTACTAATTGACCTGTGGTCTAAATGTGTTAATGCACTCCCCAGGGGACTGGCTGGCTTAATAGTCATCTATTCCTGAAGGCCTTAAAAATGGATGTCATTATGGTGACACTATGCTTTCAAAACAGGCCTTGGGTCTATAATACTCTATTATATTTAAAATATTGTAATTATCAGAATGAAATAATTAGGGCTAAGATTCACACAATTCTTTCCATTTTGTTCTCTCCTCCATTAGTGTGAAACAAACTCTCCAACAATGAAACAACAAATAATTGGAATCTTCTAAACAGCCAATATTTTATACTTATGAAATATTCTATAGAAATTAATCATTAAGATAATTTAACCATTCAAATATTAAGGAGTTATAGGGCATATTATAGACTGGTCCTACATCTTACAGGACTTTAGAAATCTGCTATAGGGTAAAGCCCTCCTAAGGTGACATCAGCAGGGGAAATCAAAGTTACCAGGGTCATGCCACTTGGAAACAGTTATAATCTCGTCAGATGTTTCAAAAGGACTTTATGTAAAAACATGGTGGATGTTTACTCAGACACAAGCATATATATTGGTTAAATTACTTCTACTTATAAATTGTAAAATATTCACATTAAATAAAAGTTGAAAAGGAAAAGAAAACTCAGTAAAGTACTTATTACAAACCTAATGTTATCCCCATTTCTTAAAATGTTGGTTTATTTTTCTCCCACCTAAAACCTGTCTGTCTCAAGTTCTTTTCAAATTCTCTGGTCCCATGTTACCAATTTTCTCTCAGCTAGTATTTTGAGCACAGGTATTAATTTTACATTTACTTATTTATACCTCCATATTTTTCCTAAATGGAGTTAAAGCAGGACAGGTATTAATTATATATTTTAAATATTTTTCTGTTTTCTTGAACATAAAGGACCTGAAGAGACTAGTATTTTTTTAACCCACACAGTTCTTTTCCTTTCTCTTGGGTTCCAAACTTTCCCTTTACATTTTTTTTTTTAAGTTTTGTAGTTGTAGATGGATAGCATGCCTTTATTTTATATGTATTTTTTCTATGAAGTGCTAAGGATCAACCGCAGTGCCTCACACATACTAGGAAAGCTCTCTACCACTGAGCTACAATGCCAGTCCTGGCATCTTTTTATTTTATTTTTATTGTGTATTATCATTATACATAATAGTGAGATTTATTATGGCATATTTCTACAAGTACATAACAATTGAACAATCAAATTCCCCAATACCTTCCTCTTCCCTCACCTCATCCCTCATCCCTCCCTTGAATCTGCTTGTTCTACTCTATGAATATACCTTCTATTATTATTATTTTAATTAGCACATTATAATTATATATAAAAGTAGTATTCATTGTGAAATATTCATACATGGACATAGCATAATTTGGTAGATTTCATTCCCCAGTCTTTCTCCTTGAACCCCTCCTTCCTTTCCTTGATCTCCATCCTCTCCCTTCCAATTTTGTGAGATCCTCCCCCCATTTTAAATTTATTTTTTCCTCTCTTTATAGCTTCTGCATATGAGAGAAAACATTTTAACTCTGACTTTCTGAGTCTGACTTATTTTAATTAGTGTGTTCACCATTTCTATCCACTTATCAGCGAATGCCTTAATTTCATTCTTCTTTATGACTGAGTAAAATTCCATTTTGCATATATACCATATTTTCTTTATCCTTTCATCTGTTGATGGACACCTGGTTCAGTTCCATAACTTGGCTATTATGAATTGTGCTACTGTAAACACTGATATTCACACGTATCACTATAGTATGCTGATTTTATTTATTTTTTTGGATACATACCAAGGAGTTGGATAGCTAGGTCATATGGTAGTTCCATTCCAAGTGTTTTGAGGAATGTCATACCTCTTTCCAAAGTGGTTGTACTAATTCACAGTCCCAGTAACATGTAAGTAAAACATTCACCCCACAATCTTACCAACAAATATTATTGGTGTTCTATAATTGCCATTCTAAATTGAAGAAGACCCTGAAAGACAGAAATACCTTCCCTGTTCTTGGATAGGCAAAATTAATACTTTCAAAATGAGCATATTAACAAAAACAATCTTCAAATTCAATGCAATCCACATCAAAAATACCAATGACATTTTTCACAGAACTAGAAATAAAAACAGTTCTGAAATTCATTTGAAAGATGAAAGACCCAGAATAGCCAAAGTAATTAGAAGCATCAAAACCAATATTGGAAGCATGCAATATCTGATCTCAAATTAAACTACAGAGCTCTCGTAACAAAAACAGCATTGTCATGTATAACTAAAAATAACCAATAGGAAAAGAAACATAATGGACATAAAACAGAAATGAAGACCAATGTCATAGAATAAAAGACACAGAGAAAAATTGACATAGATTGTGATCTGATAATAAACAAAGATGCCAAAAACATTATTTGGAGAAAAGATGGCCTTTTTGACAAATGGTGGTTGGAAAACTGTATATCCTTATGTACAAGAATGAAACTAGATCTCTGTCTCTCACCTTGCACAAAAACCAACTCATAATTGACCAAAAACCTAGAAATTAGACCAGAAATACTGCAACCGCTAGAAGAAAACATAGTATCAACATTCTAACATATTGGTGCAGGCACTGAGTTCTTTAATAAGATCCCTAAAATTTAAATAAAACCAAGAATCAATATGTGGAATGCCATCAAATCAGAACGCTTCTATGCAGCAAAAGAAGCAATTAGAAATATGAAGAGAAAGCCTATAAAATGGGAGAAAATCTTTGCCAGCTATTCTTGGGACTGGGGCTTAATAACCAAGATTTATAAAGAAATGAAAATCTAATATCAAAAAAACAAATAACCCAATCAACAAATGGGAACATGACCTAAAAAGACATTTCTTAAAAGAAGAAATGCAAATGGCCGACATATATGAAAAAATATTCAACACACAGCATTCAGGGAAATGCAAATCAAAACTACAGTGAGACTTCAGTTCTTTACTTCTTTACCAACTAGCTTTGTTCCAGCTTTTAAAGAGCTTTGTAAGCCTCTTCTCTTCTTCTTACTTTAGTTTTCTCCTCCTTCCACCTTCATTATGTCTCCAATTCATTCATTCATTTCTCTGCTCTGGCCATAATCTGTCTCTCCAAGTGGACTATCCACAAAGAATTTCAAACAATGAGTCTAAAATCACTTAAGGACTATTTATTTCCATGATATTCACATAACCCTGTGTTTTCCCTTATGTAGAGGCACTCTCTGAATATTGAGTCTGTGTTTCTGTATATTTTGTCTATAGCTGAATTTGCACCCACAAAAAAAATGGCAAGCATAACATGAAATGTATTACAGTCAATCATAAGGATGGTCAAATACACCTTCTGAACTATAGAATAGTTGAATTTTGGCATCTTTTAGAAGGTGTTAATGTTAAGTAGCCTTGGTGATGACTAAGAGCATACATTTGTATGTTATTTTACAAATCACAAAAAATTTCACACACTAGGTCTGCAGTTTAGAGATGAAGGCCTAAAGTTCAGTGAAACATAAATTTCACAAAGCTAATAAGTATCAAAACATGAAATTTAAACTTGGCATTGGGCAATCTGTGCATACATAGATTAGATGAATATATAGACTAAATCTGTAAGAAAATTGTAACCCAGGGCCAGGCATAGTACCATTGTAAATTCATAACAAATATTAATTGAATGGGTTCAAACTCATTTTTAGAATATTTGGTGTAATAAACAGGAGTCTGCAGAGCTTCTATTCTCCACCATGATAATAGCACCATTTTGAGTGGAACATGTTCAAGCAATACTTTCGGAATAAAGTTGTCATGGCTCACATGTTGAAAAATTGGCTCCGCCTGTCTAATTATACCTGATTGGTCCCAAGGTTATATTCAATTGGATATGACTTGGACACAGTGAAGGCCAAAAGCCTATAACCTATTTGACACTCTTCCTAATAAAGATGACCAAAATTAGGTGCTTATTACGTATTTTTGTAAGCATGAGGTTATGTATGTATTCAAACCAAGCTCAGAGTGTATCCACAAGTGTTGCATCCTAAAGGCTCAGACTTCAAATAGTCCTATATGTCATAGCCCAGCTATGGAATCATGAAATGACTATACAGTCAAAGAGCATATTTCTAGATCTTCAAACCCATATATTGTATCCATAAGCACTCATTAATAAAGGTAACATAGGTATATCTCACTTGTTCATTCTTAATAAACCAGAATAAAATGCTTTGGTTCATATTTCCTCTTTATTTCATTGAAGCAGTGATTCACATCACATAGCTGTTATAGCACTATGAAGAATGTGTCTATAGCCATTGATTAGAACAGGAGCTTAAACTTTTGCCCTGTACACAGCATTGCAGAACTCCTTGTAACTAGAGAGACTCTTAGTTTTTCCTTTTTTAATGAGCTCTTCTGGAAATCAGCTATTCACTAAGATCTATAAACTTTAATTGGCAGCTGGCCAAGTACACTTGAAGAGAAAATAACACCTTTATTGCCTTAAACAAATAAGAGTCTATTTACATTGTCTTAAAAATTATCCAGACATTATTTAGAGTTCCTCTAAGCACCTGAAAGGCTGCCATAAAGATTCAATGGGATATAACTAGGTAATAAATTATAATGTGTGTGTGTGTGTGTGTGTGTGTGTGTGTTGAAAGGAGAGTAAAAGATCATTGCTAGGATATCTGTTTGAAAAAATGCCTGCAAAACTTAATAGCAAAATCAATTGCAGTGATAAGAAAAGGACTGCAGAAGAAATATTGGGATTTCTAAGAGCTTAAGAGTTTTTTCTACTATAACTTTAAGATATATGTTATAAATTTGTATATATTTATATAATAAATTTTTAGTGTTTTAAACCACTAAGTATGTAACAATTTGCTACAGCAGCAACCAATACAGTGTTATTTAGATCATCTGTTTATATTTTCATTTCCTTAAGTCAGGGGTTGCTTAGGCTTATGTATACACACATATACATTCTTATCAGAACATATTTCTGAATTTACAATGAAAGTAAATAGTAATATTTAGTTTAGTATTCAAATATCTACTTGATAAAAATCATTTTCGATTGTGTCTATGGTGGCAGGAAAACACAATTGGTGAATTCATTTGTGATATGCATAATAATGACAACTCCCAAGACATCTATGTCCTAATTAAACCAAAACCTGTTAACATATTATCTTACATTGGAAATGGGATATTTAAGTTATGGTTCAATTAAGGGTTTTGAGATGGAAAGAGTATCTTGCATGCTCTGAATTTGCTTAGTATAACCACAAGGGTTCCCACAAGGAAAAGAGTGATTCAGGAGAGTTAGAGAAGGAGATGAGACAAAAGAAGCAGAGGTTGGAGTGACACAATTGCAAGAAGAGGGTGATGAATCAAGGAATGCAGGAAACCACTGGTAGCTAGAAAAGGCAAAACACCAAGTCTCCCCTAATCCCCTAAAAGGAATGCCACCCTGCTGACACCTTGATTTTAGCCTAGGGGAACATATGTCAGTCTTCTGACCTCCAGAACTAGAAAATAATAAATTTTTATTATTTTAGAACACTAGGTTTATTGTAATTTTCTATAGCAGCAATAAGAATCTAATGTGGTGTTATTTATTATTTGGTTTATACTTTTATTTAGTTAATTTGGAGCTTGCCTATGCTTTGACTGAATTTATTTCCTGGCAGTAAATACAAAGAAGTGGCATTCAGACATCTTTGCTTGAAAAATATCATTTTTATTTATTAATGTTCTTCATAAGACTTCAGTTGAACTGTAATTAATTAAAGAAAAAATAGCATATTCATTTGATACGTAAGAAAAGCATAATCTAAGAATTTAATTATTGTTCTTCCCAGCTGTACTCAAAGGCTATAGGCATGAATTTGTTAAGAATTAAGCAATAACTTTCCTTGTAAGAATTCACATCTTAATCATAGAAAAGGAAGATAAAGTCCACCAGAGAACACATCACTGACCTTGTATAAAAACACAGAGGGATATTAGATACATGAGGACTAGTTTCTGTTCCTTTTAGAAAAATTTGCCTCTGTGTCTGATCTGGCAAGGACAATATCTACCAGCTTTAGAAGAAAGGGCAACATTTTCCTTGACCCTGATTGAAATAATCAGTTTCCGTAAAAACCTGCCTCCTTGTAATTCTGCCCTGCTTCCTGACCCTGATCATGAACCAACTTCTGATTTACAGAATGTGACAAACAAAATGTCCCTTCAAAACTTGTTTGACTACATCTATTAGGTACCCACAGCCACTTTAGTCAGTTTCCACCATATGTTGATTCAGAATTTGTGTCCCTTTAAAATCCAACCTATAACCTAACCCATTTGTTCACAGTTTCCTTTTCATTGACCTAGCCCCTCTATCACTCTCTAAGTTGGAAAATTAGGAATACTTTACTTATTGATCAATAAATATATTGTAATTTATGCAGAGATTTTGGAGATGACTTGTGAGCATTGTTAAAATTTATAGTAGTTGTACCTAGCAAATTGGAAAGCTATAAATCCCATGTAGTCTGACTGATTCCAAAGCTAATCTTTTTAAAATGTGGATATTCTTTCCTACTCAGAAAATCTAAAGTAGTTTCCAAATCTACTTTCAACAGAGGATCATTCAATCCTTGTGCACACATGCTATGGATGGAATATTCCTGCCACAGGTATCTCCAAATAAACTATAGAATTCCAGTTATATGCCCTTTGTCCCAACGTTGCACCTCCATTTGTATGCTAAATTATGTTAGCTAATATGACAAGCATTATGTGAGAAATGTTAATGCCACTGAGTAGCATTTTATCAGAGTTTATGCTCATAATCCAAAGTAATGATGGATATGGGAATATCAGCATATATAGCAGGTATATATTATAGTGACATCTTTCCATATCCCTAAAGGAATCCAATAATGAAGATTCCTGCTCATTGAAATGATTTTGTTCATAAAACATTCAAATAAATATCCTGTGAATAAAATAAAGGTTTTTGCTTATTCTTTCTTATGCCTTAAACAAACTTTTGGTGCATGTCTGGTGCATCTAGGAAACTAAAACTCAATGGCAATCTCACAAAAACACCTTGACCCAGAAAGAGGCTCAGTGCTAAAGCCAACACATTTTCATACTGCTAAAGAAGAATGATAATAGACTTCCATGTTTTGGGATAACACTTTAGTGGCCAATAAATTTGGGAGAATGGCTAAATCTTATTACTATTGATGGGCCCCAGCTAAATTTTGTGATTGCAAGATTTGATATAATGATATCAAATTTTCTATAATGATATCCTCTTTCAGAACGGAGGCTGAAAAAAAGCAATAGCCATATTTTTAATGAAGGCAAATTTAAACAAAATCATGAGATAGGGAGCATTGTGGAGGTAGCACTCACAAGTTATGCTGTCTTTTCTCCCTCCTACCATATTTTACTCTCTCACACAGTAATTTCACAATATGCTTTATGGTAAGAGCTGAGGGTAGTGGTTAAGAACTGCATAAGTACTCAGACTTTGTAGTCAGGCAAACTCAGGTTCAAATCCTAGTTCTGCCATTTAAAACCCAAAAGTCTTGCAAAATCTTAATTTCTCAGAATCTCAGAGTGTGCAAGGAAAATGAAAAAATACAGCACAGTACTTTACATTTAACAATTCAAAAGAATGTTCGTTGTTGCTGTCAACCAAGGGGAAAATATTTTCCAAAACTGAGCATTTTCTAGTAATTTTTATAAAGAAAGTCAAATGTAAGAGTATCTCCACTACAAATATAGAGATGTGAGATAAAATATATCAAATTTTACTTTGGTGAGGTTTTTTGTTTGTGCTCATGGCAAGGTGATTGGCAGTGGACTTAACCTACTGTTGTTAAAAAAGCTATAATTAAAAGATAAAAATGTAAAATATCTGTTTTCATACATGGGACAATAGACAGTACAGATTGGACAACTTCAACAAGATAAAAACAATGAGATGGGCCCATGAAATCTGCATGTAGGTACTATTATGTCTTTGGCTAAATAGGAAGCTGTTCATGAATAGGGTGACACTATGTCAGGTCAGGCAAAGAACTACAGGGAGCAGTAAGCTACACAATTTCAGAGCTCACACATGGTTGGAAAATATTCTAGTTCTCATCAGCTAACAGAGGGCAGAAAACACTTTCAGTGAAGGGTCAGACAACAAGTAATTTAGGCATTGTGGGCCACAAGTGTCCTCCGTTAATCTTCCTTTTTATTATGACCTTTAATAATATAATTATTATATATTATATATATAATATAGAGAGCTGAGGTCTTCCACACTATCGGATGCAGCATCTCTGGCAGAGAGCACTGGGCTGCCCCCACGTGAGTCCCCAGCAAGGAGCATAGGCCTGCCCACTCGGAGCTCCAGCTCCGGGCACAGGTCTGCTGGTGAGTCCCCAGTGTGGAGCTCAGGCTGTCCATGCCATTGGGTGCAGTGTCTCCGGCAGAGAGCACTGGGCCTCCTGTGTCATCAGGTCTGCAGCTGGAATTCCCCGCAGAGGAGCATAGGCCTGATGCTGCTTGAGTCCCTAGTGGGGAGCTCAGGCCTGCCTGGGCCATCAAGCCCAGTGTCTCCATCACTGAGCACAGGTCTGCATCCCCCCACCTAGGTCTAGTGCCCAGGCCCACACCCTGGCCCAGAGGCTAGCGCCCATGCTGGGACTGACCATCTATCAACACCAGGTGGCCTTTGTCCAGAAGCATTGATTACTCCCAACCTGGAGGTAGTGGGACAGCACCCTTCTTGAGTCACCACTTGATCAAGTACCTCTCAGGCATCAGGCCATTGAAAATAAGAGGTTTGAACTGTACAGTATAATTGTATTGCAGAACATTTTTAAATTAGTTGTATTATTATGATTATTCCTAATATACCCACTATATTCCTACCTTTTTCTTCTATTAATATTCTTATCACTCTATCTTCCTCTTATATATCAATTTCCATGGAGAATATCTTTTTTCTTATGCTAATAACCTATTTCTTTTACTTCCACTTCCACTATTTCTATGACATAGTATATCTATAGACTCAATTCTTATTTCATTAATGTTATGTCCTATACCTCCTCCTCATCCTCTCTGTCCAACATTAGAAATTGCAGTCCTTATTGCAAACTTATTGGTTATGCTGTAGGTAATAATTTGAACTCATCTCTGTTTATTATGACAACACTCTTTAATATATTAATAGGGATTATTTAGATTAAGGACGCATATTGTCTATATGGTGTGCTGCCAATATTGATCTCTCACTTCAAGGGGATGTCTTAGAAATAGACAGAAACCCTATAAGTCTTTAAGGGGAAACTGCAATACCTAGGATTCACACTACTAGAGGGGAAGATACACTAGCAACATGAGAAAACATGGGAAGAAAATGTCCCAAACAAACCCAGATACTATACCAAACAACCCAATGACAACATGGCAGAAGCACTGTCAGAAAGGGAGTTCAGAATGTACATAATTAAAATGATCCGAGAAGTGAACGAGGAGTCAAGAGAGGAAATGCAGGCAATGCTAAAAGAGCAACTTCAGGAAGCAAAAGATCATTTCAATAAAGAGATAGAGATTCTGAAAAAAAAATACAAACAGAAATTCTCGAAATGAAGGAAAAAATAAACCAAATTAAAAACTCAATAGAAAGCTCAACCAAAAGGGTAGATCACATGGAAGACAGAACCTCAGACAATGAAGACAAAATATTTAATCTTGAAAGCAAACTCAAACCGACAGAGAAGATGGTAAGGAATCATGAACAGAACCTCCAAGAAATATGGGACATCATGAAAAGACCAAATTTAAGAATTATTGGGATTGAGGAAGGCACAAAGATACAAACTAAAGGAATGAATAATCTGTTCAATGAAATAATATCAGAAAATTTCCCAAATCTGATGAATAAAACAGAAAGTCAAATTCAAGAGGCTTATAGGACACCAAATGCACAAAATCACAACAGATCCACACCCAGGCACAATATAATGAAAATACTTAACATAAAAAACAAAGAGAATTTTAAGGGCTGCAAGAGAAAAACATCAGATTACATATAGGGGGAAACCAATATGAATATCAGCAGATTTCTAAGCCCACACCCTAAAACCAAGAAGGGCCTGGAACAAGATATTTCAAGCACTGAAAGAAAATGGAAGCCAACTGAATCTTATAGCCAGCAAAACTTACCTTCAGATTTGAAGATGAAATAAAATCTTTCCATGATAAACACAAGCTAAAAGAATTCACAAATAGAAAGCCTGCCCTACAGAAAACTCTCACCAAAATATTCCAAGAGGAAGCAATTAAAAACAACAATGTAAGCCAGCCAAGGGAGGAATTACCCTAAAGGAACAGCCAAAGAAAGGAAAAACCAAGTTAGGCTAAAAGCCAAAAATAACTCAAAATGACTGGGAATATAAGTCATATCTCAATAATAACCATGAATGTTAATGACCTAATCAATCAAAAGACATCAACTGGCAGATTGGATTAAAAAGAAAGACACAAAAATATGCTGCATTCAAGAGACTCATCTCATAGAAAAACATGCCCACAGACTAAAGGTGAAAGGTTGGGAAAAATATAACATGTACATGGATTCAGTAAAAAAGCAGGGGTTCCATCCTCATTTCAGATAAAGCAGACTTCAAGCCAAGTTGGTGAGAAGGGATAAAGAAGGACATTTCATACTGCTTAAGGGAAGCACAATCAGCAAGATATAACAATCATAAATATTTATGCACCAAACAATGGCACATCCATGTACGTCAATCAGATTCTTCTCAACCTCAGGAACCAAATAGACCAAAACACAATAATACTGGGGGACTTTAACACTCCTCTCTTACCATTGGACAGATCTTCCAAGCAAAAATTGAACAAAGAAACCATAGAACTCAATAACACAATTGCTAAATTAGACTTAGCAGACATAAATAGAATATTCCATCCATCAATAAGTGAATACACTTTTTTCTCAGCAACTCATGGATCCTTCTTTAAAATAGACCATATGTTATGCCACAAAGCTACTCTTAGCAAATACAAAAACATAGAGATACTACCTTGTATTCTATCAGATCATAATGGAATGAAATTAGAAATCAATGATAAAATAAAAAACAGAAACTACTCGAACACCCAGAATTTAAATAATATGCTACTGAATGATGCATGAATAACAGAAGACATTAGGGGGGAAATAAAATTCTTAGAGGTCAATGAGAATAAAGATACAACATATCAAAATCTCTGGGATAATATGAAAGCAGTGCTAAGAGGGAAATTCATTGCATGGAGTGCATTCAATAAAAGAAAGAAAATTGAAAAAATAAATGACCTCACATTACAGCTCAAAGCCCTAGAAAAAGAGGAAAAGTTCATCAGCAAAAGCAGTAGAAGACAGGAAATAATTAAAATCAGAGCAGAAATCAATGAAATTGAAACAAAAGAAACAATTCAAAAAACTGACAAAACAAAAAGTTGGTTCTTTGAAAAAATAAACAAAATTAATAAACCCTTAGCCACACTAACGAAGAGAAGGAGAGAGAAAATCCAAATTACTACAATTCATGACAAAAACGGAAATATCACAACAGACACTACTGAAATACAAAACATGATTAGAAGTTATTTTGAAAATTTGTACTCCAACAGAATAGAAAACCTCGAAGACATTAACAGGTTCCTAGAGACACATGAGCCACCCAAACTGAAACTGGAGGAATACACAATTTAAATAGATCAATTTCAAGCAATGAATTAGAAGTCATCAAAAGCCTACCAACAAAGAAAAGTCCAGGACCAGATGGATTCACAGCTGAGTTCTATCAGACCTTCAAAGAAGAGTTCATTCCAATACTCCTCAAAGTATTCCATGAAATAGAGGAGGAGAGAACCCTTCCAAACTCATTCTATGAAGCTAATATCACCCTATACCAAAACCAGACAAAGACACATCAAGGAAAGAAAATTTCAGACCAATATCCCTAATGAACATAGATGCAAAAGTTCTTAACAAAATTTTAGCAAATCACATACAAAAGCATATTAAAAAGAGAGCGCACCATGATCAAGTGGCTTTCATTCCAGGGATGCAAGGTTGGTTCAACATCCGGAAATCAATAAATGTAATTCACTACATCAACAGATTTAAAGTTAAGAACCCCATGATTATTTCAATAGATGCAAAAACACATTTGATAAAATACAGCACCCCTTCATGCTCAAAACACTAGAAAAAAATTGGGATAGTAGGAACGTTCCTTAACACTGTAAAGGCTATCTATGCTAAGCCTACAGCCAACATCATTGTAAATGGAGAAAAATTGAAAGCACTTCCCCTGAAAACTGGAACAAGGCAGGGGTGCCCTCTTTCACCACTTCTATTCAACATCTTCCTTGAAACTCTAACCAGAGCAATTAGACTAAAGAAATTAAAGGGATATGAATAGGAAAAGAAGAACTCAAATGATCCCTTTTTGATGATGACATGATTCTATATTTAGAGAAGCCAAAAAAATTCCACCAGAAATCTTCTGGAACTCATAAATGAATTCAGTAAAGTAGCAGGATATAAAATTAATGCTCATAAATCTAATGCATTTTTATTCATAAGTGATGCATCCTCTGAGAGAGAAATAAGGAAAACTACCCCATTCACAATAACCTCAAAAAAAAATACTTGGGAATCAATTTAACAAAAGAAGTGAAAGACCTCTACAATGAGAACTACAGAATACTAAAAAAAGAAGTTAAAGAGAATCTGAGAAGATGGAAAGATCTCCCATGTTCTTGGATAGGCAGAATTAATATTGTCAAAATGGCCATACTACCAAAAGCGCTGTACAAATTCAATGCAATTCCAATTAAAATCCCAATGATGGACTTAAGAGAAATAGAGCAAGCAATCATGAAATTCATTGGGAGAAATAAGAGACTCAGAATAGCTAAAGCATTTCTTAGCGAGAAGAGCAAAGCAGGGGGTATCACAATACCAGACTCTCAACTGTACCACAAAGCAATAGTAACAAAAATGGCACGGTATTGGCACCAAAATAGGCAGGTAGATCAATGGTACAGAATAGCGGACACACAGACAAATCCACAGAGATACAGTTATCTCATATTAGACAAAGCCACCAAAAACATACAATGGAGAAAAGATAGCCTCGACAACAAATGGTGCTGGGAAAACTGGAAATCCATATGCAGCAAAATGAAACTAAACCCCTACCTCTCACTGTGCACAAAATTCAACTCAAAGTGGATCAAGGACCTAGGAATTAGACCAGAGACCCTGCACCTAATAGAAGAAAAAGTAGGTCCAAATTTTTGTCATGTGGGCTTAGGATCAGATTTCCTAAACATGACTCCCAAAGCACAAAAAATAAAAGCAGGAATCAATAATTGGGATAGATTCAAACTAAAAGCTTTTTCTCAGCAAAGGAAACAATGTGTAAAGATACATGACAAAAAACACAAATACAACTTAGATTTGGTGCAGAGATATCTTAGGTAAAATAGAAGACTCCAGGCATAAACAGCAGTTTCCATAGGAACATCAGAGTTTTGAGAAGTATGTACTGCACTCTAAAATCCAATAGAAATTCCTCAAGCTAGGGTGCAGGGGGACAAGATAAATGGTGCTGTGATTTGGATGCTTTTTGTCCCCCAAAGGTTTGAGGGTTTGGTTCCTACAGTGATGGTATTGGAAGGAATAACCATCCTCTTGTGCTCTTGTGGAGGAATATTTTTCCTCTTATATAAACTTTAAGAGATAAATTCTAGTGGGAGGCTGTTAGGTCAAGTGAGGCTTCTGTCCTCTGTAGGGATTAAGGTAGTTCTCTAGTGACCCCTTGGCAGTTGTTGAGAGAAGATCCTTATAAAAGCCTGAATCTGGCATCACCCAGCTCCCTTTGGCTTCCTGTTTTAAGCTGTGCTCCCTAGTTCCTGCACATGATCTTGCCATGTGCCATGGGGCCTTTGCCAGAACCTGATGTAGTGTTTAAAATTTCAGTCTCCAAAAGTGTGAACTAGATACACTTATTTTTTTTTTCATAATTAGTCTGCCTCCGGTATTTTTCTAGAAACCTGAACTGGACTAATATAAATAATATAAATTGTAAGGTCAGTGGGATAGAAAGGAAGAAAGCAGGATCTAAAGAAAGCAGAACAAGAATAAGGACTGCATTGCATAGGATACTTGACTACTATGAGGAAGATTGTTCCAGTATGTAGAAGCTTCATGGGAGCACTCTGCCTAAAGCTCACTTTAACAAGCAGTCTGATAAATACACACAAGTGCTAAAGTAGCAATCCCTCTTGATCTCTCTTACAAACTTCCTTTCAAGCACTACCAGCACCTCACCCAGTGAACACTAAGTGTGACATCTGGCCAACATATTACCCAGTGTGAACAAACATCATTAATGATGTCCAAGGACAGTTAGGAATCCAAGAGAAGGAAGTGACATTGTGGTGGTGGAAAAGATAAGATCTCACACATGTAGTAGTGAACAGAGAGTGACCATATACTCCTTAAACCAGAATATTGGTTAAATGCTCCTCCCCTTCAATTACTTCTCCCATAAAAAGGACAAATAGAGAATCATCTAGTTAACCAATCAAAGTCAATGAAAAGAAAGATTTTGGCTTTTCCTTTTTAAACCTACTGAGATCTGGTTGTTTTATTGTCACATATCATGCCATTTATACCCAATGCAAAATTCATATTATTTTCATTTGAGATTAAAGTCTATATTACTCTAAAATAAGAAGTTATATAGTGTCAATCAGTCAGCTTTCCATTACTGTCACAAAATACCTAGGATAAAGAACTATAAAAAAGAAAGGGTTATTTTAGCTTATGATTTCAGTCCATGATTGCTTGGTCATGTTACTTTGGGCCTGCAGCAGCACAGTACATCATGGTAGGAGTGCATGGTAAAGAAGGCTGTGCAACTCATCTTAACCAGGAAACAAACCGGCAAAGGAAGGATCTTGGTTCCAATATCCCCTTCAAGGGTGCACCCACAATGATCTAACTTCCTTGCATTTCACCCCATTTCCAAACGCTTTCACCATCATCCAAATAGTGCCACAGGCTGGTGACCAACCCTTTACCACATGGACCTGTGGGGGATATTTCAGATCCAAACTGTAGTAAAAACCTATTTTCTTTAGGACTGTTAAATAATAATGACAGAGGGGATATGATACAAGTCAAGAAGGCAGGTTTTGGAGCAGACATAGGTACTAATCCTATATCTACTACTTACCACATGTGTGGCATTGAACAGGTTATGTGACCACTATGAACTTCAGTCTCCTTATCTATACATGAACCTTATACTATTTTTCTTTTCAGGTTGTAGTGAAAAGTAGAGAAAATAATCTGATACTTGATACTAAAACCATCTATTACAATGCTCAGCACACAAAAGACATTTTAGTAAATGTAATTATTAAGGAAAAATCTTTCTATATAAGTGCCATCATTAAAATTTCACTCCTTTGGGTTAATGAGCAGCTCAGTATCATTCCTAGCTAAAGCTGTAAAATACATAATTTGCCTTTAGCACCTCTATTTATACTCCCCTTTTTAATGCCCTATATCCTTAAATTGGTATTTGGTTAGAGAGAGCAATCAGAGAACACTGGGAGAAAAATTTAAAAAATACCTTCCCATTTCTAGTCTAGATTTGTGACTTCAGAATTCAGGTGATAGATGTGACATATTTAAGAACTTATTTTTCCAGAAAATGGAGCTCAACCAGGCAAACAATATAAATTTTCCTGATTTTATGATAGACTTCGTGCATTATCATTTAAGTACTACTCTTCAAATATGGCCAAAAGTATATATGCATATGTCTTCCCCTCAAGTTCATGTATTTCTGATTACCTTAATCATTCATTACTTTCTCAAACATTATAACATAAAAATGAGTAATGGCTTTTTGTTAAAAAAATTGCAAGAGAGAACATAATAATGTGGAACAGCTGCAGCTATGAATTTTATGTATGCTTTGTTGAAAATAACACTAAATGGCAAAAACAGGTCACAGATAAATTCTGTATTGTTTCATTCTATGGAGAAAATTCACCATGCTTATATATGATGAGATGAACATGAAATAACTTACTTTGATTTTTATTGGGTAGAAACCTTCATCATCATGGTCATTATCATTGTCATCACCATCATCAGTCTCCTTATTGAGGACCTAGTATATATAGGCCACTGTGTAAAGAAGCTGTGAATGTAAAGATAAATTTCCTATACTCAAGGAACTTAAAATTAAATAAGAAGACAGGATGTATTAGCAAATAGGAAAGCACTGCATCAGGGTTGGTTGGTAAATAGCCCTGGCCATGAGGTATTAACAGGTTTCTGAATTTCTTTTTCTTTCTTTGTACAAAGTAAATAATCCCAACCTATCCACTTAGTTTCTGACCTTAGTAAATATAAAAATTTTCAGAACAAATTTCTCAAAAATCATGACTGACAAGCCAAACAAGGCTCACGAATAAGTTTGCTACACAGGATGTATTTTTAATTTACTCTTTGAAATAGTTGTTCCCATTTTAGAGATAATTAGTTTTACTTTAGAATTTTATTTCCAGCTATTCTTGAAATTTCAAAATATCTGACAATACTAAATCCATTTTCCATATTACAATTATCATGGAAGGTCTATTTAGACATGACATAGGAACTCCATTTCCTTCATAGATGATACCACTCCTTTTTGTTTCTTATGTCTGTCTGATTCACTCCTTTAAGCTTCAAGTTCTATAAGGAATTTTAGTTATTGGCCCATCATCTGGTCATACTCTTAATTCAGAGTGAAATTTCAGATCTAAATTCTACCTTGTATTTCTACCCTGTTCCTGCTCCACATTCCTGTCTCAGTAACTCTTCTAGCACTGGCAAGTTCTGACTTTGACTGACTTTTGATTTCTTGCTACTGTCCCCATCCCAACAATACCTGTTCTTTGAAAATTATGCATGAAAAGTATTGACTGAGATCCTAATTACATTCATTTAATGCCTGTGCCTTTATAAATTGCCACTGCACTATTGAAACCAAAAGTGATGAGAAGACATAGTTGATTGGTTAAACGGAAACATGATTTCATTGTATGAATGTACAAAATGATGTACCAAGTTCATTAGCCTCTAAACTGAGCAAAGTTTTCAACAAAACTGGTGTTTCCCTTCAAAATATGTGAGCAGACAACAATGAAACCTCCATTGTAGTCATCACTCAGAACATTGTTATGGTTTGCCTCTAAAAACACCCCCAAAATTGTTTGTGTTAGGCAATATAGCAATGTTTAGAGGTGAAAAGACAGGATTATAGTAGCTATAACCTTACTAGTGAATTAATCCATTTGATGGATTAAAAATTTGAAAGGACTCCTGGGTGGTAACCATAAGTGAGTGGGGTGTGGCTAGAGGAATAAGTGACTAGGGGCATGACCCTGGTGTATTATCTATCCCTGGACCATTCTCTCTCTCTGTTTCCTAGCTTGCATGAACCGAGCAGATTTCCTCCACCACTCCTTCCTGCCTTGATGTTCTGGCCCTCCTCAGATCCACAGAAAGGGAGTTGACCAATCATGGCCTAAGAACTCTGAAACCATGAGTCCAAAATAAACTTTTTATTCCTCTAAGTTGTTCTTATCAGGTATTCTGATCACAGTGATGAAAATCTGACTAACACAAGCATCAAGGAAAATGAAAACTTCCACATGATAGGTAGATAAGGAACTCAATATTCACATAGTGCCATGTGGATTACTTGCTAACTGAAAAGGAAAGATTAATGTTCAAAGCAGCAAGCTGGCAATAATCATTTAAAACAACTCATATATTGGATCAGAGTCAATCACATATTATGTGTCTATGTGATACAATATGTAAGACAATATTGCCCATCTATGAAGCAGTTCCACACAAAAATGTTTAAAATTGATTCAACAAGCTTTAGCTGTGATTTCAAGTTTTCAGAAATATAAGGAACAGAGGTACATGTTCAGTGATTCTACAAGGAAAGTCAGGCAAGTCCAAAAGTTGATTTATTCCAAAGGACAATATTCTCAATTCCTTCAACAAAGGACAATATTCTAAATCCCTTCAACAGTGAAAATCGTAGAAAGAAAACATAGGAATAGAAAAGACAGTGGAATGAATCTGACATAACTTTCCTATGTACATGTATGAATATACCACAATGAATCTCACCATTATGTACATCCACAAGAGTGGGATCCTAATTAGAGTAAGATATACTCCATGATTGTTTAAATGTATCAAAACAAGTTCTACTGTCATGTATAACTAAAAAGAACAAATTTTAAAAAGGAATGTCTGTTAAAGATTATAGAAAGTTAATGAACATAACAACCAAATGCAGTGCATGAATCTGATTAGAATCCAGATTGAAAACACAGGCATAAAAACATTTTTGGAACAATAGAGGAAATTGGAATATAGGCTGTATATGAAAAGATACTATAAGAATTACTCTAATTTTGATACAATGATAGTATTTTAATTATGAGAATGGGAGAGTGTCCTTATTCTTAGGAGATGCATAACTATTTAGTGGTATCATATCATGATGTCTAGAACTTACTTTCAGTTTATCCAAAAATATTACAAGTACACATATGTGTGCATGTATACAGAGAAATTGATTTTATTTGAATAAAACATAGGAAGAAATTTCACTGAAGAAATTTTCAGTGTAAGCAAAAAACTGGAAGTGAAATGGCTGTCATGACATTTGAGTACAGAAGAAGTTGTGAGTACAAATGTGAGTGACCACTAGCTCAGAATGTCTCAACTTGTAACCATAACCCTCGAGCCAAGTCCTCCGGGATTCTAGACCACCCTTACCTACACTATTTACTATGCAACAGATAGAAGGTTAGCCCATTACACCCCCAATTTTGCTATAACTCCCCTTCTACATGTTTCCACAGTGCTCTGTTCTTCTATCATAGGAGGTTTTGCACTAAATTATTTCTCTTTCTTTTATTCTGAATGAACAGCTCCTACAGGATAAGTCTAGAGTTCCCATTACTTCCCAAATGTCTAGTGCAGGGTCTGACACAGCATAGGTATTCAATAAATATGGCATATCTTGGTATTAAAAATCGAATTCTTGCTAGTTCCTCTCCTGAGATTTAGACCCTAATTCTTAATCCTTCCTAATAGTTGGGGCCCAGTTATCTAAGAAGCTTTTGTTCTAGCTGCCTATAAGTCTGTCTTAATATCGCCTCCCAGTGGAATCTCATCAGGCTTCTCTGTTCATCTGTCAATGCATTCCTGTGACTTAATTCTCTAAAATGTCAAACTCAATGTCACTATTCTTTCTTGCTCTATCAAAATACTGATATTTTCTGCGGAAAACTTTAAGTAACTGAGATGTGAGTTGGTTGAATGGCAGCTTAGTAACACCTTAGCCCTCAAAGTCCATTATCTGAATGTTAATTAAGTTTGATATAAAAGAATGATCCAATTGAGTTGTTTCTACTGGATGTGATCTAGATAATCATTTATCCTCATTGTCACTCACCCCTAATTGTCAGCACTTTTCTTCTGTAAAATTCCAGAGAGGATATAAAATACAAGTCTAGTTTAAATTTTGACTTTAACTACTGGTCTTTATTTTTGGTCTTGTGGACCTCTTTTTTACACAATGGGCAATTTTATTAAATTGTCCCTCCCTGTAATAAAAGGTAGAAGTAAGTAGGTCTAAATAAATTCAGAGTAGAATATATTTAATAATGATGCTGCTTTTGTAATTATGAATAAAATCTTAAATATGCTAAAAATAGGTACCAGTTATCTTCAAATTGGCCACCCTTCGGGTAGCATTATAACATAAGGATGTTTATTAGCTAGCTATTACTTACATTTTTGGGAAGCACCATCAGAATGTCTCATACATGGAATAAATGAGGTCCCATAAAGATGCACACATTTTATGATACCTCTAGGAAGCAATCTAGTGCTCATTCTAAAGGGCAATAAAGGGCAATAACTATTTTTATGGGTTTAAAAATGTGAATATTTGGATCAGTTTTTCCAGTACAGGCAAACAATTTAAGAAGTGTAATAATCCTCAGACTTTCACAAGAAAGTACATTATCTCTATGTGCCTCACTGCTCCCTTTGGTTAATTGTTAATGGGGCTTGCTGCCAAATGATGCTGCGGTTGGCCAAGCTATAGTCAGCACCCTCCAGTCTTTTTGATCATCTGCCATTTCCAGGCTTTAAATGAAGCACTCAGCACAAATGATCAATGCTATAATGTGCCAAGCCAGTCCTTTCTTTGTCCCTTCAACAACATACTCCAATGTCATACTCATTCAAGGTCCTTGGCAGGTATTTATCTGATCACTTCATCTCTCTCCATTTTTTCATAGAAGTTATGACTACATCTGTATTCTCTACCAGAATAAAAGATCCAAATGGCAAATTTAGTCTTTCTTTGGTCATATCTTTCACCACTCTATCTCTAGCACTAAAAATGATAAAGGATATAAAGAAAATGCTAATCAATATTTGTGACTGAACAAATAATTTTAAGCAATAAATATCGAAATTTCTCCACACTACACATTACTACATGCTTTAATTTATCCCCATAATTGTTACTATGAAATTATTATGAAGGAGATGTTATAATTATTCTCATTTCATAGTTGATAAAATTTAAGGTCAGAAAACTGAATTGTGTACTGAGGAGTGTAGCTCAGTTTGGATGTGTGAGACACTGGTTTCAACAATTAGCACCATAAAAAGCAGAGAAAGAATATAAAACTGAATTGTGTTCAGGAAGGCTACACTTGTGATTATTGTTAATACAGCAGTCTTCTGCAAGGAACAATAATGCAAGTAAAGGATATCTAGGAATTTAACATAACCTGGATTCCTCTGGAAGTTAATAATGATTAACATTTATCTGAAAGTTTTTATGGACCAGGCACTACTAAAAACAACTCTTTAAATCTCACAACTCATGTAGTAGGTTCTGCTATTATTTCAGTTCTACAGATAAAACTGAGTTTCACAGTAGCAACACAATTTGCCCAAGGTTGCATAGCTAGTAATATATCTTAAGTTCAAACTTGGTTAATCTGCTCCTAAGACAGATTTCTGAAGACTTCTACATCTTTCTGGGTGACCAGACTACAGTAGGGTAGAGAGAAAAGAACACGTGATGGAGCCACAAAATACCAAGGACTTTTACATATCTTATAAAATCCTCAAAATAATAAGCTAGTGATAGAGGCAAGGAGGGAATGAGAAGAGTGTTATAGTTTGGATGCGAAATATCCCCCAAAAGTTCATGTGTAAGACAATGCAAAACATTTTAGAGGAGAAATTATTGGGTTAGGAGTACTTTAATTCAATGAGTGGATTACTCACCTGATGGGATTGAGTGGAAACTGAAGGCAGGTGGGGTATGACTGGAGGAGGTGGGTGTTGGGGTTTGCTTTTGAGATACATATTTTGTATCTAGTGAGTAGAGTCTCTCTCTCTCTCTCTCTCTCTCTCTCTCTCTCTCTCTCTCCTGCCTGATTGTCATGTGAGCCACCTCCCTATACCACATTCTTTCACCATGATGTTCAGCCTCACCTTATGCCCCCAGGAATGAAGCCAGTTGTCTACGAACTGAGGTCTCTGAAACTGTGAGCCCCTAAACAAACTTTTCCTCCTCTAAAATTGCTGTGGTCAGATCTTTTAGTCACAGCAATTGAAAAGCTGATGAAAACAAAGAGAAACTAGGAAAAGGGGTAACTTAAGAAAATCATAGACTGGGAGTAGTTGAGTGTAGGAATTAGACAAAAATCAAGAAAAGACTAAGACTTATTTCTACAATGACAATTTATTTCCACATTGTTTTGTTTCAGGTATAGTGTAAATCATTGGTATGACACAGTCATTAAGGGCATGATTTAATTTCTAACTGGACTGATTACTAGCTTTTTGTATTTTGGTAAGTCACTTCAACCTTAAAGTCTCAGGGTCCTAAAATAGAATATGGGTATTATAATAGTGACTTCTTCAGAGTACTGGTGGGAGGATCATCCGGTAAATAGCATGTGCTCATTGAATACTAGCAGCTCTTATTACTGCTAATAGAGAAACAAGTATATATGTTCAGTTTCATGTTCATTCTTCACCCAATATTGGCCTAGTTAATGATTTTTCACGTAGTCACAAGCACCAGAGATAGGACAAATAATTCCCAAAGATCCCTTAGACATGATTGCTGAAATGTTTGTGCATTGTGAATTTTAGTGATGACTGGATTACCTTGATGATGATTTTGAGTAATAGTTGACCCATTTGAGCTTCTCCATGATTTATCAGCCATATGGAAGATGGCTTGATGTTGGAGATGATTATCATTCTTCAGGTCCTGACATTTGTGGGATCCACACTGGCCCTTTCCTACCTATCCTAACATTTTAATTAAGTTGCTTTAAAAGATAGCTTCCTACTACATTCCCCATTGATCCACTTGCAATATGTCTTCTTTTCTGAAACACTCATAAGGAGTTTTCCAGTATCATTTGCCAGTTCTGTATTTCCAACCTGAGCTCCATTTCTCCCTTGATGTATCAGTCCATTGAGTATCAGACCACAGCTCTTCAGCCTGTAAAAATGTGAATTTTTCCTTGACTGCTTGAATAGCATAGGAATTCTGAGCTGGGAACTGTGCTGGGATATTTGGCATGCATTAATTCCCTGAACAATAGCAACAGCCCTATGAGATTGGGATCTCTATCCCCATTTTACAAAGAAGGAAACTAAGGCTGAAAGAGGATATAATATTCTCTCAAAACTATATAACTATTTAGTGGTAAAGCAGAAACAAGTAATGGAGACTACCAGACTCTATAGAGTCTTGTATATACAAGATTCTTTCTCCTATACTAGAGAGTAATGGTTGAGCTCTAGAATAAAGCAATATTTCAGTTTAAGCAACTTCTTTCTTCTCACAATGTATGGATATGAGGCAGAATGCATGATCCTTAGATATTAGTGAATAGACTTTTCTTTTTGTTGGAGAAATGAGAGTGATAATACTTTCTGAGGAGCAACTACTGATGATCAAGAATGTACCACATCTTTCTAGGCCTCTATCCAGCACTTTTTGCTCCTTACTGATGAGAATACACTTTTCCTTCTTTTGCCTGGTAAGCTTTCATTTCACTGTGGCAAGCAACACCATTCTTCCTCCCAAAGACACCTAATCTCTAGAATTTGTTAATGTTGCCTTACATAGAAAAAAAAATAACAACACCAAAACAATAGCAATAAAAGACTTTTCAGATATTGCTAAGTTAAAGATCTTGAGATGGGAAGCGTTTTCTGTATTCCCCAGCTATATTCTACACTGTAATCGCCAGGGTCCTTATAAATGAAAGGTTGAGACAGAAAAGTCAGGGTAAGATTTAAAGATACTTTCTGCAAGTTTGAAAGATGGAGAAAGGGATCATGGGCCAAAAAATGCAGGTAACTAGAATCTGGGAAAGGTAAGGAAAGATTCCACTTAATGTCTCCAAAAGAATGTAGCCAGTCTGACACTTTGAATTTAGGCCAGCAATTGTCATTTCAGACTTCTGACCTCCATAACTTTAGATAATACATTAGTGTTTTTAAAGGTATTACATTTTCAGTGATCTGTTACACCAGCAGTAGGAAACTTACATGCCTGTTTTAGGACTTAGTTCAGGTATCACCTTCTTCTGAATGACTTTCTATCTTTTAAGGCAAACTTAGGTATCATCCCATTTCTTACTATATATCTCTATCTCCATAACAATTTGAAGAAGTTGAGTTCCACTGCATTTTTATCTTTCTCACTCTCTTCTGGATGCTTATTGGTACATGCAGTAAGGAAGGAGAGAAGTCCATGTTATTTCTACTCCTTTGATACAGTGATATTCTGGGCAATAAACTAAAACATATGAAGGAAAATCATTGAGATTTCAGCAGCTGAATCTATTTTTCCCTCCACCTTTTTGGAAGGTCTTATGATACAGCAAGCTTACTAGCCCAGGTAAGGAATAGTAATTCACACTCCTGGCCCTGGCAATCTTTCTAGCCTTGTCTTCTCCACTTCCTGATACAAATAATGCCAGTTTGGATCCAGCCAGTTAAAAAGAACCCACATGAGGTTACTCAGTAAAGTGGATTTAATACAGAAAATAAGTTCTAAAAGTGGTAAAAGAATGAAAAGCTCAAATATGGAAAGATGAGGCAACCTAGATGTTTGGAACTGCAAGAAGATGCTACTAGTCATAGGAATGAGGGATAGATGAAGAAGGTAACATTACAAGAGCCAAGCAATCAGAGTTCAAGGCTACAAGGCAGGATCCAGAACCTTGAAGGAAGAGTCACACAATAGAAAATGGAGCACTGGAGCTTCCTGGTAGAAAAACACAGCCACAGAGGTGACACTGCCAATCCTCCAAGATCCAAACAGAAGCAGAGGATTGAGGCAGGGGATGGAAAACCATGACTTCTCTCTTCCTCTGCCCTCTAATTTCTCACTAGTGATCTCCCACTGGTCAAATCTAACCAGAAGCCATTTAAGAAAAGAGACCAAAAAATAGTTGCAAGAGCCAAAAACACTTGCAGTGCAAGAGAAGGATTAAGAAATGAATCTAAAAGCAAAACTAATCTTCTTAGTTTTCCTAATATATCATACCCTTTTCTTATCCTTTCACATGAATTACATTCTCCTTCTCTTATCCCAAATATTTTCTCCACTGTGAAACCTTCTCTGCTTATGTCAAGATTCTGAATTCTAATTTTGCCTTGACCAAAATATTTATTTTATAATTACCTAATAGAGAACAACACTGTTATCTCTGCTTGCCTGTGTGGCATATCCATTGAGCTACCTTACAAGTTCTTTATTTATTTGTTCTTTTTGTTATACATTACAGTAGAGTATATTTTGATCTATTTATACAAACGTGGAGTTTTTGTGGGGCAGGAAGATGTACACATCCACACATTTCTCATGGACTTCTGGCACATGGTAGATTTTTTGCTTGGCTGTCTGAAGCCTAATCTTAAATTGGTGTATTTTCTAGCATCTGAAGATTTACTTTGCCATTCAGAGATAATATTCAACTCTTTGGCAATCAGTATAACATGGCATCAACCAAACAGATTATATTCTAGCCTTGAAAGAACAGATTCTGTCTATAAACAACTAGATAACTGTACTGCTGCTCACCTGATAAATATCTGGCTGGACTACACAGGAAGGAGAACAAGAAGCTGCAGTTGAGAGAAATGTCTTAGCTGCACTATTTCTACTAAGTCACTGAGTTCAATTACTAAATTAAAACATACAAAAGTGTAGATTATGTAATAGCATATTCTCTCAAAAGCAGTAACACTTGACATATATATATATATTAATTGTTATAGTCTGTATTTTTCATTAGCACAAATATACAGATACAGAAACATACAAAAATATTGAGTATAATGCCAAAGATATCTCTAGGTATCCATTAAAAATAATCATAATTTTCCTTTCATTTACATATCTGATTTTTCTATGATACTTAGATATCTCTTATGAAATACAAAAATTTGTAAACTAAATGAAAACATTCCCTTCAAATGTTTCATCAGTCTCTAGTAGGTGGGTGATGAAGGAAAGCAAGAAGAAGAGATGAAGGTTACAATATAGATTGTTAACAATACATTTTCTAAACACCTAATAGCATGTAGAGATTTTATATTCTATACATTCTCCCTAGCCCTCAAACAAAGTGAAAAATTAAATTTTATCTAAAAGCATGCTTCCTAAGAACTGTTTTGAGGAAGAAATAGAGGTACAGAGAAAAAAAATAAGCTTATCAAAAGGCATGGCTTAAAATTTTGAATGGAGATCAGTTTTTCATAAAAAGGCAGGGAAATTGGTTCAGAAAATCATCACTCATCCTTTTCACTAAGCCTACCTGTCACCTCAAATGACACCTCAGATAGCAGCCTTTGCATTTCACTCACTGTCAAAACTGTAAACATCCTGTGGCTTGACTGCTCAGGTCAACCATAATATTCATCTCCTCCCTGATCAAGCCAAGCTGGAAGTTCATGGTTAGCATTTGGAATTCACAGCAGGTAAACACAGAGGCCAGGCAGACAGAACAATCAAAAATGTGGTTACACAACCAATTTCTATTGTGACCCTTCCTATGAGGTGAGCTCCTGGCTGTGGGTGCCCAACAATGACAACCCAGCTTCCATGGACTAAAACATAATGTTTCTAGTGTGACACATTTGGTGATCTCCATATAACTATGATTGATTTTCTTTACTGAGATGCTTTATTGCTATTTTAGTTCTATAATTACTTCTCAAAAATCTCCTGTCATGGTGACGCCTCCATTTTCTTATTCTCATCTCAGGCTATTACCAAGACAGTAACAAACCTCGTGTTTTTCCAACCTTGGTTGCTTTCCATTAACTTTCTCTTTGACTTGGACCTCTAAACTAGGTCAGCTCAAAGTCTAAAACATCTTTTCCAGGAATTAACATAACTTATTAATAAGCCTTGTATTTTTTAAAAGGTTTAGCAAAATGTCAACCACTTCTCTAGTCTATAAAGATAAGAGCTGTATTTAGCAAGATCTAATTAAAAATAGCTAAAATACGGCTTGATATGGGAAGGGGGAATCTGTTAGAGTCATGCCTCATTTCAAAAACTTTGACATTTGAGTTTCTTTAGTGTTGTTTATGGTTTGAATTGATATTGTTCCATTTAGTTTGAAATACAGCAAGCATCTGAATTATATTATTGATCCTCATAAAACATGTCAAGTTCACCAGTCTCACAGGAAGTAAATCCTAGCATGTAAAAAGGGTTTTGTGACTCTCATTGTTAGTTAAAGGTATCCTTACCAGAGAATTGTATCCTAGAAAAATTGCCCTAGACAGTCATGTAGAATGCTCTCTATAGTAATGGATATTAAACTGTCAGTTAGATATGCAATAATGGCCATTTGACCAAATCTATAAAGCAAAACTCAAATATGAACCATTCAAAAATCTCAGTTGTCTGAGTACTCATTCTCTGTAGTGCATAAAATGAACAGATGTACATGTTTGTAGAATAGTATCAGTTTGTCTCTTTTGTTCTTGGGTCCCTTTTAAATATTTTCCATAAACAGATAAATATGTCCCATTAAAAATCTTATGCAGCCTTAAAAAGGGGAAGAAATTAAGTTGTTTGTACCTGTCTCTCCTTAGGATGAACGTTCAAACCCCAGAGACAATATCAGTAGGAAAAAGTGACTTTTCCAAATCCAGATGAAAGGTACTGATTAGGGAGAGGAGCAGAGAGTGCACCATTAATCTCAAACTCATCACCTAGCTCCATGGAAGACAGAAAGTTGCAGGAGTCAGTGACTGGGTTCAGGGCTTTCAGTGTGCAAATATGTACATGTGAACATGCACGTGTGTTTGTTACTGTGTGCATCTATGCCTGTATGTGAGAGAACATATATTAATTTTGGGTGTATGTATGTATGTGTTCCTTTGAAGCCCAGTGGTGGTACTTGTAGGTCAAAGTGCTAGTAGGGGCTAGCTGTGGTGCAGCTGAAGTTCAAGGGAAATACCAAAGCTTAAAAATGGAAATATGCTCCCAGCATCATACTCTGTGGTCTTCTTCTCTCATGAGAATGTCTTATGTTTCTGAGTATCAACCATAATCCTGATGTTACAATTGGTAGTAGGGAATGATATGAAGGCAAAGAAGATGAAAAAAATATAACCTCTTCAATAATAAGGCCAATCTGTATATCACCTTATAATAACTAATTGACAGTTCTTGCCCCACTTGGAATTATTAAAAGCAGCCAGGAATTATCAAAAGCAGCCAGGAAGTCAGGTGCAGTGGTGCATAACTGTAATCTCAGTGGTTTGGGAGGCTGAAGCAGGAGGATCACAAGTTCAGGGTCAGCTTCAGCAACTGAGTGAGGCCCTAAGCAATTCAGTGAGACCCTATCTCTAAATAAAACATTATAAAGGGCTGAGGATGTGTCTCTGTGGTTAAGTGTCCCTGCATTCAATCCCTGGGACCAAAATAATATAAATAATAAATAAATAAATAAATAAATAAATAAATAAATAACGCCCAAGAACATGAAACAGAAATGTAGGTAACTGGGCCTTCAAGAATCTGCTCTCATTTTAGCTGTCCCCAGTGTTTAACTGGTATCAGTAATCTAGAAGAGTTTTCCCTTGTTTCTTTCTTGATACTTCCCACTTCCCCTTACCCCACATTGACTGACTGGGAGCATCTTAAAGTCAAGAATCCTACCTTATTCATATTACCTCAATACCAACACAGTGCCTGGCATGAAAGATGGATTCAATAAAAGTTTACTCAATTCCAATATTTTTTTCTATCCCGAAATCAGATTTCCCCTGCTTTTCTAAAGCAAGACTGATCTTTCTATTCAGCTATGTTTTCTCAAACACATTCATGAGGCAAAGTAGTACAGAAGCCCTGAGCTGACTAAATACATAGTGATTCTATGAACCACTTTTGCCTAACAACCTGAACCTGTCATTTCCCTCCATCAAAGTCTATAAATACATATTATGCATGAGTTCACCCAATTAATATTTTCTGAGGGCATACCATGTGCTGGATCCCATATCAGATCTGTGTGTATATGCCACTGGGATGTGTAATATATGAGATATAGTCTGTATCTTTTGGGAGTTTATCCTATGAGACATAAAACAACATAACCAATTCCTGGGTACAAGGCTGAGTGTGATAAATACCATAAGAGTACTGTCAACAAGGCACCAATTCTGAGGAAGACAAGATCTGTTCTCTTTAGTATAGTCTGTAAAAGCTTTCTGAAGAAGGGAGCATCCAAACTAGGCCTTAAATTGATGGTGGAATTTGCACAGGCAAAGAGGATGATCTTGGACACTTGAAGTGAAAAGACAAAAGCAGTAACAGTTATGGAATTAGGGTACTAGGATTTCCAGGGCTTCACTGTGTATGTGTTTTAGAAGGTAAAAACTTATTGTGACTATATTGCAGAAAATCTGTCAATTTCTGTAGTTATAGCCCCAAATTCTGTGCTTCACAAATAAGACAGGGAGAGAGTAGGCTCTTTCCTAGAATGGTATAAATCCCCCAGTGAACAGACCACAAAATGGGTAATTCTGGGTATGCATGGACTTGCACTTTGAATCATATGTCACTGCCTGTTTAAAAGACAAGTGCATTTTAAAGAGAATGGGATGGAATGAAAAGGAGCAAAAGAGAATTTTCAGCAGATTCTTAACAATGGTACATTTCTACCAAGATTCAAAGGTCACACACAAAAAATTCTATAAGAAAGTTATGAATAGAAAGTTTCCTCATCATGAATAGAATTTTGTCTGCACAATGACAAGCATCTAGATAAAAAAAATACACAGCAAAATGTTGCCTACTCAGCATTAAACATTAGGAAATACCCAGAAATACTTGGATAGTGGGCCAAAGTTCTCAGTTTCCTCAATATAAAACAGAGAAATCAGCACTATGTAGAAAGAATCTTGCTTTGCTTATTACCAGGCCAAATCATTGTGCAGATTCCCAAGGAAAACACCAGGTATTTCTGCTTGAGTTTCTAATGCCTCAGTGAACTTGAAGAGAAAATGTGTGCTACAGTATAGATGGATTGAATTTTTTATAATAGTGATTCACCTCATTTGCCCTCATTTTGGTACTATTTATCCTGCCATGACAATTTAAAGGCACCATTCCCTCTTAACTGATCAATTTAAAGAGGATTCATGTCATGTCAGAAAATTTGACACCATGTGCACAATGGTCCTAACTTTTCATTAGAATCTTTTACATAGTGTAGTTAATGCTAAAAATATTTAAAGTAGATTAAGAATAGAACAAAGAAATGAAGTGCAACTGTGACTATGACAGGGTATGAATATTAATGATGCTTTTTTTTTTCCTTCCTTTCCTCATCTAAAACCATCCTCCATACTTTTCGATTCAAGATCTTACTTAACTTATACTGAAATGTTAAATGCCAGTCCTTGGTGCTCTGTGATATGATACATATATAAAGATACCATTAATCTTCAGTCTAATATCTGTTGGAGGGATAAGTTGCTAAACCATGGTATTATGACTCCCCACTGCCTAAGGCATAAAAAGTCCAATCTCCTTAACCTGACATATAAACCCTCCAATCAGCTTTTTAAAAGTCATCTCTCATTGCTTCTTTACACAAATCCTCTACTATGACTACTAGGGTCTCTTCGCTGTCCCCCAAAGAAACATGATTAGTCTTTTTTCTGTATATTTCCTCATACTGGGCTCCTGTAATTTTTACATTTTCCAACTGCTATCCATTCCTCAAGATTCAGTACAAGTTCATTAAAGCTTCCACCAGCCACTCCAAGTCACAAAGATATCTCCTTTTCCAAAATACAAGTCGTATGACTTGCTGTCTTTTAAAAGTAATGTATACCATAACTATAAGTCTCTTAAGGATAGAGTTATATTACATTTAATTTGCAGCCAAGATAGCTCTTAACAAATTAGCATAGAGCTGCACTAAATAAATTACTTAGAATGTAAGTAAATGAATAGATCAATAGGTATAGATAGTAACATGAAAATACTCACATGTAACTGTTTCCTTTCCATTACATACCCCCATAATTTTTGCCCTCTAAAATGGAAACATTCTTTGTAAAAAATGCTTCAATATTCTAAGTTGCAGAAAGAATCAGAAAAATCCAGCTGCCTAGATCTTTGTCCTGTGATTCCTACATAGAAACTCCAATTGATTTCAAAGGATATTGTGTTGATCAATGCTTGGGGAACTTGTGAAACAGCCTTTCTTTTAATAATAAAGTTCTGAGCCTTAGAGCCTCTGTGGTATTTCAGTTGTAAAGAAAAATAAAGCACCCAGGAAGGAAAAGTACTTGTTTCAAGGAAAGCTCAATAAAAGTATATAAACTCAGCAAGAACTACAAACTCTCAGTGGATATACCTTTAAAATGTGCCACTTGTGTGCATACCTACATGTAGCATATCTTCTATCACCCAATTTTACCCCTAAGAAAAGAACAAAATAAACAAAATTTCACCACAGCTTTGTGTCACATAGCAAATGAATGTTTATTTTGTAAGAAGAAATTTCCTTTCTCCTTCTTAAAAACCTTTCTTAGAACTCACCTTCCTCAGAGCATCTATCCCAGCTCCTAGCCTTACCTTTTATCCTCCCAGGTCAAAGGAAGAAATATACTGCTTCCCATATAAGGACACATCTCACTTGTGTCCTCATGATACCCATCTCTCCTGTCTGCTTGCCCAACTGTTTTACAAATTGGTTAGTACCTTTGCTATGTGGCCTTCAACTTATGGTTGACTTGAAATACATCACCATGTTTGTATGTATTATTTTCATAAATACTTATGATGTTTCAAACATGACTATTTGGTGTCTCTAACTAGATGGTAAACTCTTTAAGAGCAGGGACTCCCCAACCAAAAGAGTGCTGGGTAAACAGTGATTACTGGTCAGCAACTAAATAAATGTACAGTGCTCAAACACTCTTACTGCCTGTCATCTTTACCTTAAGAAAGACAGCATAATCATGTGGCCCTACAACAGTCTCCTCATCTCAGGCTTCAAGGCAATTCATTATGGAGAATTTACAACCCATCTTCTGCTATCTTCCTTCCCACTCCACTTTGCTCCAGCCAAGCAGGACTATGTCCTACAAACGACATCCTACTCCCTCCCCTTTTTGTGCCTTTCTACATGTCATTTCCTTCTCTGAGAATGGCTTACTCCTCCTCTCTTCCTTATGAAATCCTATTAAGGCCCCCTTCAAATTCTATTTCTTCTGTGAATCCCTCCCCAGTAAATCTAGTCAATAATTCCCTTCTCTGACTACTTACTCTGGTACTTGATTTTTCTTTATAACTGGACATCTTACCACTGTTCTCTATTTGATTTCATGCCATGATTAGACTATACACTAACACCTCATCAACTCATATTTCTTCACCCAAAAAATGTTCAGTTGGTATTGGGGAGCCAGTGAACAAAATCCAAAATAGTCAGCATAGCATTTGAAGCCCTCCACAAGGTACTCTAGCCAGCCTTCCCAGTTTTATCTCTTAGTCTCCTTAGTTGTTAAAAAATTGCATAGACTGAGAAACTTTAATCAAAATGTATTTCCTCACAGTTCTAGAGGCTAGAAGTCAAAGATAAAGGTTCGAGTACAGTCAGTTTCTGGTGAGGGCTCTCCTCCTTACATGTAGATGGCTGCACTGTATCTTCACATGGCCAGGGTAAGGGTCCAGTGGAGGAAAAATAGCACATTCACATGCAAGTTTTCTGGTGCCTCTTCTTATAAGGGCACTAATCCCATCATGATGGTCTCATCCTTATGACCTCATCTAAACTAATTACCTCTAAAAGACCTTATCTCCAAATAGAATTATTTTTGTGGTTAGAGCTTCAACCTATGGATTGGAGGTTGAGGGTTACAATTCAGCCTGCAGCCATCTCCCACATACTATATATGATCATGCAATTGAATAGATAGGTATGTAAATTAAGAGTGTAGACTGCATATTCTACAAAATTTCAGTTGTGTAGACTTGGATGAATAATACATTTTGAGTTTTAATTTCTTGATCCATAAAAAGGAGATAATAACGATATTCATTGCATAGGATCACTGTGAGGAATAAATGAAATAATTTATATAAAACACATAGCCCCGTAACTGATTCAGAGTTAGGTGTTTAATAATTGGGACTTGTTCATGCTGACTTTTTGCTTAGAATGTCTTCTCTCCAGGTCTGTTTATCTATCACTTCTTATCAATTATTTAAGTTCTAACTTCAGATACCACTACCATATCCTCTACAAGCCTTGTTAGATCCTTTGGGACAGAAATATAGGCCCCATCTTCTCCCAATATTCTGAGTTTATACCTCTATTCTAGCACTTACCATAGGTGTCTTAGTCTACTTAGGTGAAACATTTAAATCCAAGGCAATAAACAGTAAGATCATAGTCTAAGGACATGAATTACCCAAGGTGTCTTAGATATCACCTTGTTCATAATAGATATTTTATACAATGAAGCATATTGACATAAGAGTCAGGATCCACAGTTTCAGTTCTAGCGATCCTATCTTTATATAGTGGTGGCCTCAACTTTTTCAGCAATAAAATGAGAACAAATTCCAGTTTACAAATATTTCTAAATATTTCTTAGTAATAAACATATGCACTATAGGGACTTCATGAGATCTGATTATGAATCCTATTTTTGCCACTTAGTAGTTGTGTAACTCTGGAAAAATCTCGTAATTTCTTTGCACAGAAATTCTTTCCTTGAAAATGGAATAATCAGTCATTAGTTGTAATGATTTCTTTAAAAAAAAAACATGTGTAAGGCATGCTAGAACTCAGTTAAAACTCAGTAAGTGTTCCTTCCTTCACTCTCCATTCTCACCCTGGAAAAGGATACACTTTCCCTACTATGTTTTCATGCCTGTTCTCCATTGCCTCTGGGGAATCTATTCCTCTGTATCATAATTGGTTCCATGCCTATATTTATTTCTGTATACATTTGGCTCTCTGCTAAAGTGCCTATATTCATCCCTCTCCCTGCTATAATGTCTCTCCATCTATAAGAGACATCTGAAGCTGAGAAAGTTCCTAAGTTCACTGGTATACCACATTAGGGATGGCAAAGCTTCACAAACTACTGAAACTTCAGGTGGAAGGACAGTGTTTCTGGAACACACAGATGACACATGGAATGGACTCTCCCACAGAAGCACAGCTTCACATGATCACTAGCATGTATAGAATTATTAATACAGCATGATCCTTCAAATTATGGGTTATATAGGCCTTTATGGGCTGGACTAGTGACTTAATTACCATGGATACCATTGTTTTCTTGTGGGAAAATGCATATCACATTCCAAGCATCTAATTCACAAGCATAATTTGGAACACAAGCTACACATGAGTTGCAAACTCTGTTATTTATTTATTTTGGGGGGGTACTGAGGATTCAACTCAGGGAAATTTACCATTTTATCACTGAACTACATTTCCTGTCTGTCTTTCTTATCTATTTATTTATCCATTTATTTATTTATTTATTTAAACACAGGGTCTCATTAAGTTGCAGAGACTGCCCTTCAAAGTGTGATCCTTCTGCCTTAGTTTTCCAAGTTGCTGGGATTGCATGTGTGCACCACCAGGCCTAGTTTTTTTTTTAACATATTTTCTACTCAAGATCAAGCCCAGAGCTAGGCACCCCCAAGTGCTTACTACTTTTAAAATCTGGATATCTAAAGCAATCACTTACAGATCACTATATAATTTACTCTCTTACAGCATATCTTGTGCTGTACCCTCTACGCACCCTCACTCACCTGTATCCTCCCTCACTTCACCTACTTTTTACTAAGACTTCACCTCCTTGTAAAGCTCTAGCCAAATCCCTTCATCCACATGGGGGTATGTGGCTAGATACTCATCTTCTCTGACCCCAAACATCCAACATTCATATCATTCACAGAAAACTTATCATAATGTATTGCCACTGCATACTTACTTTGTTTCTTGTTTTTCTCTTACATTTGAAGACAGGGCCTTCTGTGGACCCCATGTGGAAGATAATACCTGACTCTCTGTAAGGAGAGAGTTTAACAAATAAATAGAAAACATAGGGCTACTGAGCATGGTGGAGCACACCTGTAATCTCAGTGACTCAGGACTGAGGCAGGAGGATTGTGAGTTCAAAGCCAGCCTCAGCAGAAGCAAGGCACTAAACAACTCAGTAAGATCCTATTTCTAAATAAAACCTAAAAAGGGGTAGGGATGTGACTCAGTGGTTAAGGTCCCCAGAGTTAAATCCCTGGTACCAAATGAAAAAAAAAGGAAAGAAAGAAACAGGAGCTATAGATCCAATGGAAAACTTACAGGTAGTCATTTTCACAAAGGTGGGGACTGGAGGAAAGATGCATGAAAATCAAGAACTTGAGATAGCAGCACAGTCAGTACATATGATCATGACTTAAATGCTAGGTCTTCCAAGTGCTCTGAGTGACTTCCAAATGTTCATTATTAGTGGACTAAATTAAAGAATCTGATAATTAAATAATGTCAGAACTACTAGGGAGCTAAAAGATAAATTCACCTTCTCCTCTCTTTTTTCAAAGGTAGAAACTGAACCCTAAACAGTAGTTAAGATTTGTCATCCACCCAAAGTAAATAGCCTAAATATTGCCCTCACCCAACAGCTCCCATCCTGACCCATCAGTCAGCAAAAGTAAAATAATCATTGTGTTCAAGGGGAACATAGATATCAGGGGGCAGCTCTGGCTAAAGAACCTAAGGAAGAATAAAATCTATCAGACATAGAAAACATCCTCCAAAACCAGGCAGCTGAAATGGTTCCCATAAAACAATGAATATCTGCTGTAACGATACTCCCAATAGTTGTCAACCACTCCCAGCAAAACAATTACATTCATGTCACATTAGACTTCTCAGAATTTCTGGCAAATGTATGACATATTTATATCAATAATATTCTATAAATACCCTGTACCTTTGCTGATAATATCGAATATGATTTTGTTTCTTTTTGCAGTACTGAAGATTGCACCCAGGGGCATGTTACCCCTGAGCTACATCCCCAGTCCGTTTTATTTTTTACTTATTTATTTTTATTTCAAGAGAGGGTCTTGCTGAATTACTGAGTCTGGCCTTCCTTGAACTTGCAATCCTCCTGTGTTAGCCTCCCAAGTCTCTGGGATTACAGGTATGCAACACTTTAACACGCATATTTAAAAGCACAAGTATGGTTACAAATAAACAATAGAGCAGACTATTTGAATAATACAAATGACCAGAAAGCAACTGACATACTGGGATACTGGTGGAAATTCCTAACAGAAAACATGTATCACTTCCATTGATCATTTTTTTTTCTACCAAAAGAGTGTTTGAAGATTTAATGGGGATTTAATGGGGATTTTCTAGTCATAAATGACTTGCAAAGGTCATTCAATGGATGTTTCAGTTTGCTTTTCCATCCCTCTCTTTGTACATGTTTTAGTAATATTAAGTGATAGAATAAAAATGGTACTGAACTAGGAGTCAAGAGAAAAAGTTTATAGTCTTGGATTTTCCACTGACTGTACTATCCTGACAAATCACTCCCCCTCCAGGAGCATCAGTTTCCCCATCTCTAAGTGAGAAGATGAAAATAGATCAGCATTTTCTTGCAGTCCTGCTTTAATATTTTATATGTCCTCGGTATGATTTCATTTGTCAAAAAAGTGCTTTAAAAATGTTAACATATTATTGGACAGGAATTCTTCCTGCTTAACAATCCATGATTCTTCATTGGCTTTTAGTGCACAAGGATCTACGGATACCACAGGTTCAGTACAGAGACTGTTCCCCAAAATTGTCCATCAATCTAAAAAGTGTTACTTTTCAAAATTAAAATGAAGCAATAAATTAAAACAAACAATAAAGCAGGCCACCTACAAAAATCTTTCCACCCTAAGAGATGGTTTGTAAATGTACTGCTGATGAGTTTCCAATGTCAACTCAATTTCCGTCCAGACCAAACTATGATTAATGTAAGCTTGACTATGATAAGTAATGTCATAACAAGTCAGGGTGGGAGAGTGTTTTCATGGAATCTAGGCAGAGCCAAAGTCTGAGAATGTGTCAGTTTTCTCTGACACATCAGAGAGGGAGAATCAGTACTCCACTTCTAAAAACAAATACTGATTCTCTAGAGAAAATTATTTCTGGAGTGGAGAAGAACAATCTTTCATTCTAATATAGCTTGATGGAAATGTCCCATGAGAACTCAAATTTCCTTTGTTCTAATTATGTTCACCAAGCAATATTCTGATGTATCATTTCAACTCCTGAGTAAACTTCCAACTAGGAGGGTATGATCTATGCAAAATACCAACACCAGCTATACTGCTGGATACAATTCTTATAAATCAAGAAAATGGAGTTTGGAACATCAGAGTTGTCAGAATTTGATTAGCGAAGGCAAACTGATCAAATTGACTCTCCATTCTGAAAAACTAAGATCCAAACCCAGGGCCTGGAAAGGGCCTGCCTGTCTTGAAATGATTACCACCTCACTCACACCATCTATCCTGTAACAAAACAGCAGTACAACAGACTGTTTCTTGGGACACAGCACTAATGACATAAAGGACATTTTCCAATTTAGACTCATTAACTCAGTGATCTATTTCAGGACTATCATTTTAGCCAACTGGACTGCCAAGAAATTCAAAGTCAGTGAAGACATAATATATAACTTTTATGTAAAAGGCAGTAGCTATAGGAAAAACTAGATATGAAAAAAGTGCCTATATCACTACAAACCTGCAAATGAATAATACTGGAAATGAGATACAAAGTCTCCTCCTCCTAAGGATGGATCTGTAACTTTATTTCAAACTTCCAAGAATAGCACATATAATATTACATGATGTAATTGACTGTCTACCTCTCTGATCTAATTATCAGTCATATCCTCAACACATATACTCTTCAAGCATATAGCATATGTGTGCAGAATGTTCTTTTACAGTTTCATGCTCTCATATATATAGCTTCTTCTGCTTAAAGTGTCATCCCCACTCTAAACTTTCTAATTGAGCTGGTTTCCTCTCCTCTCCTCTCCTCTCCTTTCCTTTCTTTCTGTACTGGGGATTGAACCCAAGGGAACTTTACCACTAAGACATATCCCCAGCCCTTTTATTTTTCTTTTAATTTGAGAAAAGCCTCAATAAGTTGTGTAGGGTCTCACTAAGGCTCTGAATCTGGCCTTGAATTTGCAGTCCTCCTACTTCAGCCTCCCAAGTCCCTGGGATTACAGGCATGCACCACCACACCCAGCTCAAGTATTCTTATTTCTTAAATTTCCACCAAGAATGAGTTAACTGTTTTCCTTTGAGCCCTGTTATGGTTAGATGTGAGCTCATGTGTGAGCTCATGGTTTCAGAGGTCTCATTTCATAGGTGGCCAGCTCTATTCCTCTGGACTCTAGGTGAGGCAGGACATCATAGTGATAGGGTATGGAGTAGGAGAGCAGCTTGGAACATGGCACCAGGAAGCAGAGAGAGAGAGAGAGAGAGAAAGAGAGAGAGAGAGAGAGAGAGAATGCTCAACAAGTCTTTCACCTCCTCTAATTGTTCTTGTCAGGTCTTTTGGTCACAGTGATAAAAAGCTGGCTGAAACAGGCCCTGTACAAATGTCATTGATACTTTTATGATTCTGTATTGTAATTTATGATTTTCTTGTCTACATTTTCTCTTATAACATCAGATTCTTTGTATGAGATTCGCTGTGGTATATTCATATATGTCCATAGGACAGTTAAGTCAGATTCAGCTTCTTGTGGGATGATATGACATTTTCTTCCTTTCTATATCTCCAGTTACTCAATAAAGAGTAGGTCCTTATCAACACATGCTTCCTGAATAAATAACCAAATACCAACATAGGAAACAGTACTATATAACACAAGGATACAACCACTGGGAGCCATGAATTTGAGTTATAACAATTTGCCTCATATAGTCATACACAGAACTTGCTACTGTGATTTCTCCATATCTCAAGTTTCTTCCCTAGCAGCTCTGTCACAATAAGCCATCTAACCATTAGACATATTGTTGTAATTGTTGGTTGTTTTCTTAATGAAACTCAAAATAAATCATTCTACTGGGTGCAGAATGTGGCCAATAACCAGAGACTGAGTTAAAAGAAAGAAGAGAAAATCAACACCAAGATGGTCTAAAAAAAAGTTTGCAATGCCTTTCCATTCTTCTAAGAGTTCTTTGAGAATTGAATCCTATATTCACATTTCCTTCTGGGCATTTGAAATAATGTCAGACTAAGTAATAAATGTCAGATGAGCTGAAAAATATCTGGTTAAAAAGACAGCATTTCTTACACAGCCTAAGAAAGGCTATTCGAAACTTCCCACATTAATGTGGCTTTCCAACATTTATAGACCTGAGGCCATGTCACACTTTCTGAAGAGTATAGAGAGCATTTCTTTTCTTATTCCTCTTTTAGCTTTTCAACAAATACCCCTCCTCATTTCAATGATATTATTGTACTTCCACTGGTCTTCTTGCAAAAGGAGGAAGAAAGAATGAATGAAGATGGAAAGCAAACTCTCCATAATAGCCACAATGTTATTGCTTCAGATGACCATTTTTTAACTAATTTCTGTCATCTGGCCTATGCCAAAGTTGAAAAGTTTCTGTCTCCTTTTTTGAGCATGGTATGTTTCCCCTTCAATCACATTTTTTGTCTCTTTCTCTCCCTCCCTCATCTCCCTTTCTGTCTTAGTTGCCTCTGAAGTTGTTATTTTCCAATGTCCTTACATACTCTGTAATTTGGCTCCAGTTAGAATTATTGAATTGACTTTTGGTACCATTTTTAATTTTTGACATATATTGATTTCAGTTTTAGGTGCTTAATTCCATGCTATTATAGATAAATTCTGGTTTTACACTTCAAAGTCAAAGATGTATGATTTGGCTATGGTGTAGATTATCCATTATTTGCTTGATATTTCATTTTTATTACCTCAAAGCACAACTTTGTATTGAAAGTAAACTAAAATGATGGATGGATGAATACCTTGGGTCCTCTCATAGCCCTAGTGGGAATTTTCTATACAAAGCAGTAAGAGCTTCTAACATTTGAAAGTCTTTCTGAATTATAGAGCAGTACAATGCAGACTCTTGGATTAGGTACTAGAGGAGTATCAGGAGATCAAAGCTAAGAGAATTCATTTAACTCAGTCCAAAGCTAAATTCAACGTCACTCAGAATTGTGCCTAGGCCTGGCCAAGTCTATGTGTCAGGTGCTTCCCTGTAAGAAGAATATGTACTTCACTTAGTTATTACAGATTTGAAAGGTAAAAGGACAACAACTCCCTTTACATTTTCATTCATCCAAGCAAACTTGCATCTCTGTTGTGATTTCCCAAGTGAGGTGAAAACAAGTATTCCACCTTTTGGCAGAAACATTTATCATAGTAAATTAATGAATTGGCTTTTAAACATTGCTCTGTGCTTTGGAGGTAAAATTTGATTTCCCAGAGCTAAATCAGCCTGGTGTGAACACTACCAAGGTCAACACACAAAGCTGAATCCAGACAGAAATAAGGACACCTAAGTCTTCAATATCCCCATTATCTATGTTTTAATGTATAAAATCCATAGACTAGCATTCCACATGCTTCATAACCTGGCTTCTACCCTTGCAGCTTTAGCACAGTACCACCCTTCTACTCTCCTACACTTTTGCTACTCTGATTCCCATGCCTCTTCTCATGCTTTATCCCTGTCCCATCCTCCATTTCCATGTGCCTGGTGAGTCCACAATCCAAAGAATATATCAACTATTTCACAAGCCTTTTCCTAATTCCTTAGGCAAAACTGTTAACTCCTTGATGTATGTGGTCATAGCAGTTTATTCATATTTCTAATACAACATTTGGAAAATTACATTATAGTTATACATTATTGTGTGTATATCTTCCTCAACGGATTGTGATGCCTTGAGGACAAAGAATGATGTCTCACTTATTTTAATGCCCAACCCCAGAAACAGAGTTAATCATACCCTCCTTTGTACTCCCATAGCCCTCTGAGCATACCTCTATTTTTATACATATTGTATTATAACGAAACCATATCTTTACAAGTCTATCTTTTGGAATGTAAAAAGGTGTTTTGTTCATCCTCATATTCCTTGCAATTAATTATCACAGGCAAAAAAATACAAGTGCTCAAAAAATACTTAGCAAAATAAAGTAGGACACAGAACTTAATATCATCTATACCATTTTTAACACCTAGGCTACCATTAAAAAGGACAGATTAACAATTTAAATAGATCTATAATTTTAAAAGTACCCATAATGTAATGTACTGATTGGTCGTAAGAAAGAAAGGTCCTTTCACAAACATAAATATAGCTCTATTACTAACCATTAAAACGACGTGCAAAATCAAAGTGAACAGATATTTATTGAGTACCTATTATGTTTCAGGAATTTTCCAGATGCTGGGTAAACAAGAGGGCAAGGTAAATGTCTTGTACTCATGGAGCTTACATTTCAGTGGAAAGAAAAAGACAATAAGTAATTTAAAATAATATATAGTCTCTGTTTGGAAATACTAAGTGGCACAAAAACAAGGCAAGATAATCAGTCAGAAAATTTAGATAATTCAAGGAAAAAATACATTTGTCTTCATTATGTGGCAGTTTCAAGTCTTAGCATTTTCTAGGTCTAATTTGTGAGCCTTTTGATTCTGCAAGTTGTTTAATATATATGAAAATAAAAACTGGCATTCCTAGCATTATCAGTGGTTGATTGAATCCACATAACCATTGCTGCTAATACCAGCATGATCAAACCCTAAGTTGTGGGGGCGGGGGACAGGATGGCAATAAAAAAGGAAAAAAATGGAAGGAAACGAATGGAAGAAAAGGCCTAAAATAGTCTAAATTTGTATTTTCCAAATATATGATTTTGCCTTCAAATCCCCATTGGGGGTTAACATATAAGCAAATCACCCCTGGAGTAAAATCCACTAGGCACTCTAGGATTTAAACCCAAATGGACTTAGTTTATACTGGCATCAGATATAAATATTTGAGCAAGATTCCAGTTGTATCATTCTTCTCTACTTCCATTTCTTATCACTACAGGTGTCTTCCATTTCCTCCTTATCAAAAACCATCTCCTTTCTGGCAGTAGCAATTATGCTTCTTTGAAATTCTCACTTCTTAAGAACTAATGCAAATCTGTCTTTAAAGTAGATGCTAAAGTGCTAAAACATTGTTATTCTGTGGTATTTCTGGAAAATGAAATAGTGTAGTTCTATCTTTTAATGGAGAAATGTGGCACTGTTATTATAGGCTTAGCTATAGTCCTCAAATCTTCACAAAGACATCAGCAGACTAAATCATTCAGCAAACAAAGAATATATGTGTTTTGAGTAGGCCATAGCCAAATTGCTATGCTGATAGTTTCTACATAAATATTCTGATATTAAAACCAGATTTTCATATCTTCAGGGAAAAAAAGAGAGGCAATTGCTGCAGAAAAATAAGACAATCTGCTTACCTGAAAATATTCATTTAAAAATCACTGTGCATTTTCAAATACCAGACAAGCAATATTTTTAAATTATCTTAGAATGTGTGCATTACCATTTGTGCTATATATTTCCTCATGTTATTGTAGTTGTATTTATTCAAAATGAAAAACAAGGTCCTATTTCCATGTCAGTCTCTTTAAAATGGAAAAACTAGGATGACCTCTGCCATCCCTTTTAAAATTCATATCCTCATTTGCACTTCAGTGGCTTGGGGCTGAGCCCTCAGGGATGGAATCAGCATGAAATTATTAATAAGTATTTTATAATTATTCATTTGTTCAAGGATTTCTCTACCTTTCCTTATTCATTTAGAAACACATTTAACATAAGTACTGCACATTCATTTCAAAAAAAGTAAAGGACATTTATCAGCAAAAAAGAAATCTAAAAAAGATACATAATTATACCACCTGATAATAAACACTATTAGTATTTTGGTATATGGCCATTTAACTCTTCTAGATTGATGTAAGTTGATATACAGGTATATAAATAAAAATGGAATTGTACTATTTTGTAAACTATTTTCCTTCCTTAACTTTATAGATATCTTTCTATCTTAATAAATATGATTGTATGCCATTGTTTTTCAGTAGCTGCATAATGTATTTTGTTGTGGGAATATTACACACCTCATCTAATACTTCCCTATCAGTTGACATTTAAGTTGTTTAGATTCTTTTCTCACTATAATCTACCCTGCTATGAACATCCTCACAGCTAAATTATTGTAAATGATCATCTATTTTTCAAAGGAAAAATACTAGAAGTGAAGGGTTGAAAGGCATGAAAATATTTAAAAGTTTTCATGCATCTTGTCAAAATGCATTTCAGGAAGATTGCCCAATCTGCACTCAGCTACCATTAAAAAGTAACAACAGTGATGATAATTAAAAATTTTTGTGAGTTAGTGAATCAATAAACATGTTTTTGAATAATGACTATGCAGCAGGAACTATGTTAAGGTTTGAAGATCACAAAAGTGAATAAGACACATTGCCTCCAATGAGACTACAGTTCAGTGGGAAATTCAGACAGGTACCTAAATATTTATGACCTGAGGCATGTTACTATAAGAGTTTTAACAGAAGCATACATAAAGTGTTATGGGAAGGTTGCACTAAGTAATTTTTCTCAGTCCATTTCAGCATACAACAGCATTTTTCTTTTCATAGTCTAACAGACCCCACATTAAAAAGTCAGGTCTTTAAATGAAAGAGAACTAAAAAGTACACAAGCTTGAGAGGAGATCAAATAAACTCTACCAAATTCAATATGCTAGCAAAGAAGGATTTAAAAAGGCTGGATAGCCCAGGAAAAGCACCTCCCTGCCTTACAAAGAAAACCAAATGAATGTTCAAACTGCAAGCTCTGGTATTAAAGGGAGAGTAAGTGATAGGTTTTCTAGCAGAAAGCATCATTGCTCAACTTTGGTCTATACCTAATCAAATTAGTACCATTTCTGCACAGAGAGGAAGGATCAAATGTAGCAGGTTTTAAAATCTACTGTTTTTCTTTCTTCACACCAACATTAGTGATAAGAGCAGTATCATTTACTGAATGTTATGATGTGCCAACGCTTCCCACATATTATCTCATTTAATCCTCCACATTTCCCATAACATCACCCCATGTATACATATTTAGAATATTGAATTCAGAGAGGTTGTATAAGCTAGAACTGCCAGGTTTTCTTTGTCCAGAATTAGATACTATTTGATACTACATCTTTTAATTTCTGGAACAATTTGTAGTATCATGGAGCAGCCTAAAGATTTTATCTCTAACTCAGAAACAGATCTTTCAAATTGCCCTCATTATTTTGTGTAAATAAAATAAAAGTAAACAATTTTATCTTTTCTCTTTGGAGGTAGAATGTTTGATAGCATATTAATGTGAAATCAGCTGATATTTTATAAAAAGTAGATAGGCATGTTTTCCAAGTTCACTCTAATGGTTTCATAAATGCATTTTGTACAGTTACTAAGGCTGTCAACACACACATGGTGAAATGGTAAACTGCAGCTTATTAATACCACTCTAATCAAAACCTTTTTTGCCTTACTTTTTGCATTGTTCATATGGAACACTTTAGCGCCTAAATAACTGAGGTATTTTCACAATTTTTGAAGTGTTGAGAGATACAGATAAGTACCGATCATTAATTACACACCTAAAAAATTATAAGTTAATGTAAAACTAATGGTTCTTGCTGTCTGTACCTGCATTGAGAACAGTGCATATGCTCTACAATAATGACAGTGATGATAATTAAAAAGCTTTTGTAAGTCAATGACCAACTTTGTTACAAATACTTTCCAATAAAACTAGGTCAACTTTGCAGCATTTTTTTTTTTTTTGGTCTTTGCTTATAGTAAGATCTTTTTGTTCTGTTTTTTAAAATTTTTTCTGTGATTCGTTTTATTTACAATGAAATCCTCTTACATAAGTTTTTTTTTCTTTTCTTCCAGCCGAACTGCACTATGAGTGAGAAGTCATTAGACCCAGATTTTCCATTTGTATTTTGAGAAACAGTAACACACTTCAGGATTCTCCCCTTTTCCTTTACTAAAACAGGAGTGTTTAGGACCCTTATAAGTGTACCTGGGTGCCACTTGTATTTTGCACTTCTAGTAATTAGAAAACTTTTCATATATCATGATGCCTTCCCGGGTCTTACATTTGCATTTTACAAATTCAAATGCAAGTGACCACCCTGTTGGTTATTATGTCCTGTGAATCAGAGCCAACCTGTGTAAATGGCAAGGTTGTTTGCAAAATGGAAGAATTAATTGACCTGACAATCTGGGCAAATGTTACTGGTTACCTCATCAGCTGGGAGGAAGGACCTTGGTTGTATAAACCACTGAGTAAATCCTATACGAAATAAAGTGATATATAGAGGACTGCTGCCTTAATATTTTTTCAATGTGGTTGAATGAAAAGAAGCAAAGAAAATTAAGATTTTTCAGATAAAAAAACATAGGCAATTTTTGCCTTGCATGCCATGAGAACTGCCTATATAAAGATAGGTAGAGTGGGTAACATTTAAGTAAAGAAAAAAAGTCAAAAAACCACGAAGTTTAAGAAAAAATGTCCCCCAGAGGAACCCAGTGAGTTCCATAATACATTTATTTGTATGTGTGTGCATGGTGGGGGAGTCCCTAGACACCCGTGGTTTATATTAGATAGCACATTTCATCATTTTTCCTGTTGACAAAAAATGGTGAAATAACTTGATCCTTTTGATAAAGTAAACATAAAATTCAACAAACAGAAAAAGAGAATTGATTAGAAAAGAACTTCTAGACACATAGTGGCAGAAAAGAATTTGTGGTTTTAAAAGTAGAGGAAATGAAATAAGTTGTATGACCGATGGAGGCAGTGAGATTTGGCAGAGGTGACAGAACAAAGACAGAGTAACTAGAAAGGAGGCCAGGAACACCACTTGCCCCTCTACAGTCCTACAGGAACAAGTGAAAAAGAAATCTTACTCTAGAACAGCAGAACAAAGGATATGCAATTCAATCAAATAGCTTTGAAGGAAATAAAAGGAAATTAAATTGTGCAGAGGAGGAAGTGCTGAAAAAGAAGCCAGGAAACCTGCTGTGACTCCTTGTACAACAAAACCTTCCTTTTGTTTCCACTACATGCAAGATATATTGGGAAACAAGATAAGAACAATAGGAAGAATGAAAACCTAAGTCCCTGTGGTTCCCTCTGATGGGGATGTTTGTTTCTTCTCTAGAATTCTTTATTCTAAAAGTTATTTTGGTATTAATATTGCCACTCAGCTATCCACTGATTAGCATATTATGTTGTTTAGAAAAGGAATCTTTTTGTCTCTTTTTTTTATAACTACTTGGACTTTATAGTTTAAATGTATTTCCTTTTTAAATATATTTTAGTTGTAAATGGACACAATAACTTTGTTTTTCTAATGCGGTGCTGAGGATTGAACCCAGTGCCACACACATATTAGCAAGTGCTCTACCACTGAACCACAACCCCAACCCCTTAAATGTATTTCTTATAGGTGGCTTATAGTTTTTGGGTCTTGCTTTTATATCTAACAAGACAATATTTTATCTCTAAATTGTCTTTAAATTGAGTGATTAAAACACCTCTATTTAATATGATAATATGATATCAATAGTCTGGAGTCTATCATCCTATTTAATCTCTATTTGTCCATCCAGTTTTTAGGTCTCTTTTCCCTTTCTTTTCTGCCTTCTTTTGGATACTTTGAATTTTTTAATCACTATATTTTACTGCACTTCCTTGGTTGACTTAAGAGATACAGCTATTTATGTTGTTATTTTAGTGATTGACTTAGGTTTTGTAGGATACATCTCTAAACTTAACAGTCTACCATCAAGTAATATGTCACTTTGTGTAGAATATAAGTATTTTACAACTGCATACCATCATTCCTTCCCTTTTGACCTTTGTGCTATTGCTGCCATACAGTTTTATATATGTTATAAACTCCATATTACATTTTAAATTTTTTGTTCAAATAGGCAACACATTTAAAATAAATTTAACTAATTAAAAAAGTATTCTATATAATAGCCAATAGTCATGTAGTCTCAAATTCTGTTGCTCTTCATTCTTTGTGTAAATACACATTTCCATCTGATATCATATTCTTTCTGCTTGAAGTACTTCTTTTGTTATTTATTTATTTATTTATTTATTTATTTATTTATTTATTTTTGGTACTGAGGATTGAACCCAGGGGCTTAACCACTGAACCACATCCTCAGCCCCATTTGTATTTTATTTAGAGACAGGGTCTTGTTGAGTTGCTGAGGTTGGCTTTGAACTCACAATCCTCCTGCCTCAGCCTCCCAAGCTCCTGGGATTACAGGTGTGGGACACTGTACCCAGCAAAATTTCTTATAGTGGGAGTTGGCTAGGGATGAATCCTTGGCTCTTTTGTATGTCTGAAAAGTTATTTTGCCCACATTTTTGAAAAGTATTTTAACTAGGTAAAGAAATCTAGACTGTCAGGTTGCTGGGTTTGTGGGTTTGTTTTTTTTCTTTTAGTGTCCTAAACAAGTTTTCTGTCTGTTTTTTTCTGATGAAAAATTTGTTGCCAACATAATCTTTTTCTTTTGTATATAGTGTAACTTTTTTCCTTGGACTAAGTTTTTTTTTTTTTTTTTTTTTGGTAATGGGGATTGAACCCAGGGGTGTTTGACCACTGAGTCATATACCCAGCACTTTTTTATATTATATTAGAGACAGAGTCTCACTGAGTTGCTTAGGGCCTTGCTAAGTTGCTGAGGCTGGCTTTGAACTTGTGATCCTCCTGCCTCAGCTTCCCAAGCTGCTGGGATTACAGGTAAGTGCCATAGTGCCCAGCCTCCTTGGATTCTTTTTAAGATTCTCTCTCAAATACTGGTTTTAAGCAATATGATTATACATTTTGGTGAAATTTCTTCCTTCTTCCTTGTGCTTCAGATCTTCTGACCTTCTTTAACCAGAGGGCATTTAGTACTTGTCATATTTGAAATACTTTGGGATATCATTTCTTTAAATATTTTTATCTGCAACCTCCCTGCTCATTCAGAGACTCTAACGTATGTATACTGGGCTTCCTGTATATACCAGCTACCAGGTATGCTGTTGTTTTGTTATACTCTTTTCTTGCTTTATTTTATTTTGGATAAGTGATATTGCTATCCTTTCAAGTTCACTACTATTTTATTCTATGATATCTAATCTGTCATTAATCCCATCTGGTGCATTTTACTTCTAAGATATAGTTTTCATCTCTAGAAGTTCCATTTGAGTTCATCTTTTCATTTTTCCATGTCTCTAAGTTTTGGAACATATAAAATATACTAATTTGTTTTAATGTATTATCAGATAATCCTAATATCCATGTCAATTCTGATTCACTTTTGATTGATTGATTTCACTATTTTGAGTAGAATCTTGCTGTTTTCTTGTATGGTTGGTAAATTTTGATTGGATGCCAGGCATTGCGATTTTTCCATGTTGGATACTTGACATTTTTACATTTCTATAAATTTTATTGTGGTTTTTTTTGTGATCTAGTTCAAGTTACTTATAAATAGTTTGATCTTTTGGAGCCTCTCTGTCAAGACTTGTTAGGTAGGATCAGAGAATTGCCCAGTCTAATGTAGTGTTATTTCCCACAATTTAGTTAAGACCCTATGTTTATTCTACCAATGCTTTATAAATCTAGAGACTTTCCAGCCTAGCTGGTGGGAAAGAGCACTCTACCTAGCCCTGTGTTGCCAAGAACCATTAATTCTTATTATTCTGCATATTTCCTCCAACCTTAGATAATTTCTTATACACAAGTATAGATCAATATTCATCTGAATACTCAATGGGAACCTTCTGCAAATTTCTAACTTTATCTATAAACAGTTCTTTCTTTACAATTGTTCTCTCCTGTGGACTCTGTCTTATGCTGTCTGGACTTTCAACTCCCATCTGCTTAAAAGAGTCCACCTAGCCCTGCTTGAATTGCCCTTCTCTGCAGCATGACCTGTAAACTCATATCTTGCAAACCATTATTATTTTAGTCTGACCATTGCTTGGTTGCTTCAGGTGGGAAGGTCAATCTTGTCCCCATTACTCCATCTTTTCTGGAAACAGAAATGCTTTCCCCCTTTAAGAAATTTTAATACCACACTATTCCAGAGGAAGTGATACTTACTGAGAAGAGCTCTGTATGGTTTAGAGATGAGGTGTCCCCAAAAAACTCATTTGTGAGACAATGCAAGAAGGTTTAGAGGTGAAGCGATTGGATTATGAGAACCCCACCCTATTAGTCCATTAATCCACTTGAATGGATTAACTGGATTAACTATAGGTAACTGGGGAGTGACTGGAGGAGGTAGATCACTTGAGGTTGTGCCTTCAGGGTATATATTTTGTCATAGGTGAGTGGAGCTCACTGTTTTTCCTAATTGTTGTGTCCTGAACTACTTTCCTCTGCCATGCCTTTCCATCATGATGTTCTCCCTCATCTTGGGTCCAGAGCTATGGAGTCAGCTATGTATGGACTAAGACATCTGAAATAGTAGTTTCAAATAAACTCTTCCTCCTCTATGTTGTTCTTGTCAGGTCTTTTTGTTACAGCAGTGAAAAACTGACTAAAACAAGCTGTAATTACGCATTCATCACTTCAAACCTAAGACACTGCTTCTATATACATGAAGAACCGAAACAAATTTCTGAATACTCAAAACAACAGAAAGCAGGTAGTTATTGCTGCTTGATTCCATGTAATTTAATAAGTACCAACAAAATTGTCTTGTGTCTGTGCTTCTGTAGGTAGGCCATTCATCTATAATATTGTCTACTAATTTGGAAGGCTCCCCTTTTTTTTGAGAAAAAGGAAAAAGAATGTTTATTGCTTTGCTAACAAAGGAGAAACACAGGGACTTCTGTCCCAGAGGCTATGATTCTGCCCATCAGCAGGAACAGGGGGCTTTTAAAGAGGTGATTGAAAGGCTATGTTTCAAGTGTTCTCTGTAGGATTTATAATTCACTTGCTAATTTGGGAGATAATCATTTCTCAAATCTTCTAGTACCATCCCCAAAGTCTGGAATACTTCCTTCCTATGGATGGTGTGTGCTCACAGACAATTAGTATTCAGCCAGTCTCTGAAAACCATGAAAACAGCAACTCATAATCATATCAGTGAAAAACAGATCAAGTTTATCAATGTATGAGGTTAGGAAAATTTGTAGGTCTATACAATCAGGATCAATTTACCTTAGGACAAACTTGGGACTCTAGAGTCCCTTGTGATCATTATTATTAGGCACTTCCACACAAGAACCCTTTCTCTATAACCTCCAGCTTTAGTTTCTTTTGTAGGGCTGATAGAAGTGTACATCTTAAATTACACTAAACAACATTGTTTTTCCTTTTGAATGACCATGTAGGACTGTGCTTAGGCAATACTTTCCTGCCATTTGTTTAAGACCAAGTTAGTCAAAGCCAACCTTGTTTCTATCTACTCTTAAGAGTCAGCTGAGAGTCCTCAAAGATTACTCGTGGGGACGTGTGTGAAGTGTCTTGACTCCCTTAGTTTTCCTCTACCAGTGGTGCCATCTGCCAGGATGGGTCAGGGTCTGGCTGACCATTCATGACAAAGACTCCCTTTGTACTGAGGCTGAGACAGACCTAGTCCAGATGGGGAGGCATTAATGAATAATAGCCATCACACTGTGCTTTGTGTATATGTTTATATATTTTTAAAGAGCTCTCATAGTCATTCACACTTTATTGGACCCTTCATGTGTCTATAAGTCATTCAAAGTTTAGGTATCTTTATACCCATTCACAAAGAGATAAAATAATCTGTCTGATCACATCACTAGCTAGTGTCAGAACAATGACTGATACTCAAACTGCTTAATTCCCAATCCAGGGCTCTGACACCATATCCTAAGGCTTATTAATGACCTGGAGAAATAGACTTGGTATATCTAAGTCAGAGAGGGCTCTGCCAATTAAATAGGAAGCTGAAAAAAGCAGAGTCTAGGAGCCACTATAGCAGCAATTCAATGGAAGAATAGGGGAGCCAACCTCTTCTAATATATTTTAATATGATGTAAAATCAGGCCACAGCTGGATGTGGAATCTTGTTTTCCTCTCTCTTAACTATGATGCATTATTCATGTGAAGTGACCTCACTTACATGTCACAGACAGATTGTGATGACAGAAGCTCCTTGGTGCTGGCATATATAAAGCCTGCTTTCCTGTTCCTCTAATTTGGTCTATATTCCTACATTTTATGTTGTCACTGGATTGTCAATCCCCTGTGGCAATGAGTTAAAATGAGTGTTTAATCACTGCAGTTATCCCTCATTTTCAGCAAACTCCCTATGTACTCATCCTTGCCTTCGGTCATCACAAGGAATTTTATTTAATTCCTAGAACCCAAAGATTCCATTCCTCACTATCCTGCCCCTAATGCTCTGAAAGGTGTCCCACTGAGGATCCAGAGATGGCCATAGGTTAAGTTAGTGATTTCTTCATTGATGGGTAACTGCTCCTATCTGACTGATCCAAGTCTCATATTCCTGGACATGAACTAATAGGAAGTCTTACCTCAGAGCCTCCCTTTGCCATTTTTTCATTCTTTCCATCCTGCTTCTCAATTTCTCTCACTTAAAAGGGAGATTATTCAAAAATACATAAAAATATCTTTATGGTATCCTGAACATGTCCAACTGCCAAAAATATTCTTTAAAGGAAATAGGAAATGATTGACAGGAATAGGTTCCAAAACTGGACATAACTAAAGGAAAATGTTCTAAGAAGTTGTCTTGAGATGAGTTTTATATTAATAACCACCTAAGGTCACTAGATGGATGGACTGAAAGATTTCCAAGAATGGGATTTCACAGAACTCTGGTTAATGGTTTTCTGGAGGAATGATCTTTAAATTATTTTAATGGGCTTCCAAGATTAAGCATATGTACAAATGACTAACTCCTAATTTTTCAAAGTGTGTCTTGACCTAAAAAGTACTATAAAGCAAGGCATATTATTTGTTTTATGCAAAGAACAAGGAAAGAACTATTTATATTTACATACTATCAAAACCTGCTGAAGCAATGCTTATTGTTAAATAATCACAGAAGGTAAGCAGCTTTTACCCAAGGGATTCTCTTGCAGGTTTCTCAAACCTAAACTCTAACAACTAGATTACAATTTCAGGGCTTTACAGCCTATCTCCCATATCCATTATACTTCAACTAGATTTCCACAACTATAACAGAATGACTGTGTTTGGCTCTTTCTTCTCATCTGGGAAGATATTTGGGGAATGTAATGTTCAAAAGTAGGAAAACATTAAATTTGGCTTTCATAAATAAGTGAGTCAGGCCCTACCTCACCTCTATAGTATCCAAACTTTTGGCAGTAAGATTCAGATATCTTTTTAAAACAAGCAATTAAGATGGATATCTCTGTTAAGAACTTTTTGATTACGAGATTGTAGAAATTAGGAAGTCAAATTTGCAATAGTTTCCTATTGCTGCTGTAACAAATTCCCACAAGCTTAGTGCTCCAGAGATCAAGTCCAAAAAGGGTCTTGCTAGGCTAAAATCAAGGTGTTCGAAGGACTGTATTCCTTTCTGGAGACTCCTTGCCTTTTCCATTTGCTTGTGGCCCCCTTCCATCTTCAAAGCCATTAATGGATAAAATCTTTCTCATGAAGCCATCTTTCTGATTTTTCCTCTTTGGCTTTCCTTTCCCCATTTTAGGATTCGTTTAATAACTTTGAACCTACCCAGAAAATCCAGAATAACATCTTAAAGTTCATCTAATTAGCAATATGAATTCCACTTTCTCTTTAATCCTTTCTTGCTATATAACATAATATTTGCAGGTTCTGAATATTAGGACATGGCCATCTTTTAGGGATCATTATTCTGCTGACCACACAGTTGATCTCTTTCAATTATTTCATTTGGTATATGAGGCCAAAAAAAAGGTACAAATAAGTGTACTGACCCAGTTTATGGTATTAATATTCTCAAAATTACCCTTTCCTTTCTGTCACCCTTGAAATCTAATCACAAAATTCTATCAATTTGCCTCCTATGAATTTAAAACCAATTAACACTTTCCTCTTTGGTTCACACCCAACTTTTCATGCCTCACCCTAAGCCTGCACCTGATGGTCCATAGGTATAGACTGATGTGCAAAAGTTGTTAATTGCTCTTTCCAACAGCCAGTTAGAGGCAACTAGAATGTAGACACCAATGTTGTCAAGTCACTCTTAGTGAGATTCCAAATGAGTTGTATTTTCCCCATGCTTAGAGATAAATCCTACAGGTTTCCTGTGTTCCTTGAGGGGCAAAGAGCCTGAAACAAAGTTCTTTCCTTTACCCCCAAACCATTGCTCAACCCTGTTCTATGCTTTGCTCTGGCAGGGTTCATCCATATCTCAGCAAGAAAACTCCACTCCTATTCCTATATTCCAATCAAATATTCAGTACATTTCAAGAAGAAAATCTGAAATTGACCCAATTTATACCTTTATTAGCTTTGGAATTACATCCTTGTCCTTGAATTCTATCTTTAATTTTCCAACCATCCCACATACTCTTTCAGCTTGTCTTCCTTCAACTTGCCATTTGTCCTCCAGAGCAAAACAATATCTTTCCCAAATAAATGTTCATTTAATACGTGTTGAATGAATTAATGAATGAGTGAATGAATGAATGAGCTATTGATATAGACTTATATATGATTTCTCTGTCTCCAGCATCTCTTCAAACACATCCTTCACATTTATGCCAGAGTGATCCTTTTAAATCAAGAATCTAATTGAGTCTTTGCCCAGCTTCCAGTTGCCTGCCAAATAATGCATTTGAAGCCATACAAAATTAAACACCTGCCAAACTTTCCAGTTTTATCTCCTACTGCACTAGCTCTCCTGTAATGTTCTCACCCCCCTATATCTCCATTCTGTAGCTACAGCTAACACTTTCCAATCCCTGAGTACAATCTGCTCTTTATGCCTTATTCTTTCACTCATATATTTTGTTCAACCTGGAATGCATCTGTGCCTTCCGTTCTCCATGACCTAAGCCTTGAGCATTCTTCATGTTCTAGCGTTTAAGCAATTTCATTCATGAATTATGCCAAGAACACTCTACAGGCTCCTGCCTATGCTGCAGAGCTTCCACAGACCTTTGTGGTAAGTATTGGCTAATATATACTCACTCTGAATTTATAATAGAGTTGTCTTTACCCTCTATTATGATTGAGTGCTCTTTATGATTCCTAAATCATATTGTAAGGAGGAGTTTTTTTTCTTTCAAAAGTATAAAGCTTTCCAGGCAGCTAACTACTGGTTAATCACAAAAGCCAATTAACCAGAAGATCCATTCCTTGCTCTCAATTATACACACCAATGGAGGGAAGCAGTGAAGCAGATGATCTAAAGAGGAGATAATCAAAAATTCTGCCCATTGGCTTGCAGTGTCTCCCCACACTCACTCCCCCTTTCACTGCCTACTGCACTTCACTCCCTGGCTTCTAGCAGACTCATCATTCTGATTCTGCTTGGCTTAGGTTACACAAAAATCAGTTTGAATTCTCTGAACACACATTTATTCACATGAACTGGCCAGCTGCTATCTGCTAGTCACTCAGGTAGGACTTAGATGAAAGAAGAAAGATAAAGAAAAATCATACATGGTCTCTGCCAGACAATAATTCATAATTTTTGAATAAAAAATTGCGAGTTTTTTCAATCTAGTTCAACACTGACTTTTTTTCAGTTCCAACACACATAAGGGATTTGACACATCCTCTTCAATTGTAATGGCATCCAAAACCACAGAGACGTGAAACAGCATGATACACTAACAGAAGTCATGATTACAAAGTCAAGCTGCTCTGTAGTCTGGATAGTGTGCCAAGGGGAAGTTGGAGGTGAAATACATGTGACAGGGAAGAGTGCAGGACTAAAAAAGAAAACCTCAAGACTGAAAGGCTGGTTGAAGTCATTCAGATTTGGGAAGACCCTGGTAAGCCAACCTAAGACATTTGGACAAGATTCAGAGGCCATAATGAGTTGGCAAAGGGAATGACATTGCTTGATGGTAGAGAGGGCTACACAGTCATGGGAAAAATCTATCACCCTGGATTAATCACCTCAACTAAAACAATATTCCATGAAGATTAACGTTGAGCATTTAAAGATATGATTCCCTATGAAAGCGAAAAAATCAAGAATCTTATCACTTAAGAATTTAAACTTGAAATCTCTACTAAACAAACTACAAGCAAATGCCTAGCTCAGTGCCTTTCACATGGTAACACTAAGTAAATTACCTCTGAATTCAACAGAATGAGAGATGAGACTTGATAAGAAAAAAAAAGCAGCCACCAGGGTTGAGCTATAAAAAGCCCAGTGAAGGACTTTGTCTCCCTGGTGCTTACCAGAAGTGAAGTGAAAACTTATACTCAGGAAGTTGAAAGAAAGACTTGTTCAAAACCTCCCTGCTTAAAAACCTCAAGTGGCTCCCTGCTGCAATCAGGATCAGGTCCAAACTCATTAGTTAAGGCTAAAAAGCTTTCCGTGATTTCTTCCCCACCCTCCTTTGCCAGTCTTCTCTCCTAATAATCCCTCATACAAACCATGTACTGCAACTAGATGCTACCCCAAATGTAACAAGAGAAATGCCAAACCAAGACTGACCTGAGACTTGCTCTGTAATTGGGATAGTCTTGATTTTTCTTCCAGGAATGAATGCTGTGTGGTTTCCTATGATCACCAATTATTACAGTAGTCTTTAAAACTGCAAACTTTTAGAATCACAGTATCTAGTGTAGTCATGGTTAGCTGTCAGGACTAAGCCAACACTTGGATTCATTCTTATATAAACAACCTAGTTTGCCCAGTCCTAATGAGTGGGTAATGTCTCAGTGCCAGAGGCGAAGCTTGCATTACTCTTTAAATACCAAAGGGCAGAATTACAAATGGGCAGGGACCTTGGTGCACCTGCTACAGCATGCATACATGATCAGAATCAATTTTAATGATTTTGTGTGTATATGCTTATGCCTTGGAAACAACCCTGCATAAGTGTACTTGTGCTGGGAATAGTCTGGAGTTATTTTAATGATTTGTAATATATTCATTAATTTGAAATATTCCAAGTAATGGTTTTAGGTTATATTTATGGTCTTTCAAAGTATCCCAAAACAACAAGTCAACTTGTCCAACTATTTGCCCTCTAAGTTAAATTTTAAGATAGATATGATACTTTCTAATTGAGCACCTACTGTGTGCAAAATGCTTCCATAAAGGTCATTTCTTTAGCAATTTATTTCAGTTATGTATTAGCCACTAAAATTTCAATTGTGTTCTTATTTTTTTCATTAACTAAATTTTCCTTCTATGTAAGCAGTGGAAATATTTTATCAAATCATAGAACTAAGGTAGAATAGCTCTCAAAACTAATTTTCTCTCTATACCCATTGCTATCACACTAGTAGTCAGGAGTCATCATCTTCTCTCACCTACAGTATTGCATTAATGTCCTTTTTGCTCACATCTTTTACCTTGTCCCCTCCCATCTATTATATAGCATAGCAAGAGCTACTTTTTTCAAATGTAAACCGAATCACTTCATCTCTTATTTAAAACCCTCTAGTGTCCTACCATTGCACTTAAAATAAAATTATACTCCCAAACTCCATACCATGCCTATGTGACTTTGCATGACCTTTCCCAAATTCTAGGATTTCTGTGTTCAAACCCTAGAGAGCTAGGGATGACCACAGAACAGTCTGGGACCTGGAGCCCAGACAACTAGATCAAGGTGAGGTTTGTCATCTGACAAAATACCAATGAGAGGTATTGGAAGGAGCAGTCATGAGCAAATGCTCATGGTGATAAGAAATATCTGATTTTAGTGGTTCAGAAATGAAAAATATCCATTTGAGATAAGAGATTTCCTTTTATTTTGCCTTGATTGCAACTTCAAACCAACTTCTTGTAGGTGAATCCCTACTTGTGCTCTACATCACATTTCATTTTACCAATCATGAATTTCAATTCTATAATTATTTGGTCTTCTGTATCTTCAGTTTGTCCCTTTCTCCTGGATTTTTATCATCTGTATATAAACAGCTTAGTATATCTTTATCCTTGACCTTAGGGTTGAATATTTTTATCTTATTATGAGGAAGCTAGAAAAAGAGGGAAAAAATGTGGAGTGGGGGGCAGTCTCACAAAAATAGAAGGGAGATCAATAGAAAAGAAGGGGAACAAGAGGAAGGGAGGAGAGAATTGTATGGGAAAGTATTAGGGACAAAATCTACCAAATTACACTATGACCATGTATGAATGTACCACAATGAATTCCACTTATATGGACAATCATAATGCACTAATTAAAATAATAATAATAATAATAATAATAATAATAATAATAATAGAAGTTAGATGTATCAAGTAGAGCAAGCAGATCACAGGGAAGGAAGAAGGTAATAAAATGGCAGGTATTAAGGAATGAGACTGATCAAATTATGCTATGGGCATGTACAAGAACAGCATAATGAATCCCATTATTATAACTATAATGTAATAGTAAAAAAAAATCAGAGAAAAAATTCCTTGACCTTCCATCCTTTTCTATATACAGTTGGCCCCCCTCATCCAAGAGGAATACATTCTGAGATTCCCAGCAGATGTCTGAAATATTAAGCATACATTGTGGTCATAACTTTTGCAATTTGAGGTGCAATAGCAAAATTAGCATGAATTTCTATTCCTTCTTCAAAATTTCACTGATAGAAGATTCACTATTACCATAAATCTTAGCAACCTCAACATATTTTTTCTTATTGATTTGAAAATTTTTCACCTCTTTTCTTAAAGGAAATATATTACAGTTTGTCTTTGGCATACCCAAATCACTAGGACCACTACCCTTGTGTGTTGGGATCATTATTAAGTAAAATAACAAATATTTGAACACAGGCATTGCAATGGAATGGCAATTGAACTGAGGTAGATAGTAAGTGGCTAAGAAGTATGTAGACATAGAGCATGTATATGCTGGACAAAAGGATAAATGCTATCCAGTGATTTCATCACACTCTCAGAATGGTATACATCTTAAAACTCATAAATTGTCTCTAGAACTTTCCATTTAATATTTCCAGAACTCCATCCACCATAAGTAACTAAAACTGTGGAAAGTAAAACCATAGGTATGAGGAAACTGTTGGTTTGCTTAATTTCTCTAATTCCTTTCCCAGAAACATTCTTTTGGAGTTGTGTATCTTTTTGTCTCTGCTCCTTCACATCTCATTCTCTCTTCAATTCACCGTACTCGGCTTCTGAATGAATGAGCATACAAATTTTCTAGAATAAGGGATCTCACAAAAGCTAGATTTTCTTCAAAAGAATGGGGGGAAAGTAATTGAAAATATGGTTTAAGGAAAGCAGAGGCAAGTAAAAGAAGGAGGCATAAATAAATATACCATATCAAAAAGTGTGTTAGGAATTATGGAGAAGGACTATAAGAACCTTATTCCTTTTATTAATTTCCCTCTTTGTTTACCCATGACTGAAAGCAAAATCCTCAAATAGAACTGAGCAATTGAGGATTTGTCTTTTAACTCAGTAGGTAAGACCATCTCATTTCCTTGCCAGTCTTTGAGAGGCAGATGAATCACAAGAAATAACTCTTGTAGTAATAGTTACTAAGAGGCACAGAAAATAGGCAAAGTGCCTGTGTACTAAGACATATTATAAGATGGTAAAACATAAGGACCCAGAATTTGAGAGATGGCCTTGGGAGGAATTCTGACAAAGGCAGATGAATGGGTCCTATGATTTAAGTAAGCAGAGGGTCAACATAAGGATCATCCAAGAATAGGAAGACAGTGATTCATCTTGCAGATAAATAGGAAGCAGCATTAGATAGACACCCAGGAATGGCTTGTCTGATAGCTATTAGCAGAGAATGACCCAATGGGTTAAAGTCAGCAACAAAGCCCTAATTTCTGAGAGGGTTAGAGAAAGAATAAGATGGAAAATCAAGACTGAAAGGACTTCAAGCAGGGTGTCTAACACAGATCCCAATTACTAGGCCTGAGGTCCAAAAATACATCTTTGTCACAAAAATAAAATAAAATATGAACCTTCTGATTGGTAGACAAGGTCAAATCATTATCAATTATAATGCCTAGGATGCTAAAATACTCAGAATGGGCACCTAAAATTCACTACCTCAAACAGGAATGACTACAAAATCTACTACTAGGTTGAACTTCACAGGTGACTGAAAAATATCCTCACTTGTGAGGACTGGAAAGTTTGGGGGACAGAGATAGAGAAAGAGATCCCAGCAGGTTATTGCTGAATATGATGCAAGACACATCTTTGTGGCCAAGGCTTTCTTGGATGATTTAAATAGCCCAACATGAGTGTGAGATTCATTAGTAGTTGAAGGCACCTAATTATGTTTTTGAGAGGCCACTAGGAATCAGACCATAATTACTCCTAACCACCTGCTCTCCCATAAGTCCAGCCAAAATTGAAGATTCTCCTTGGATTCTCTCAGTTGTCCTACTGCTTCTGGTAACTCAATAGCCAATTTCCAACTTCAACAGATGAACTGCCTCCAGAGTAGGTAGAGTGTTAATCTCCAAAGGTTTGGAAGTGTGAACTAAGGCCTCCTGCCCCTGCAACTGCACTCCAAAATGTTGCTTTTTTAGCAAGGCTTATAAGTATGCATTTTCTATAAATTAAACAGCTTCTCCACCCATTAACATACACAGTGTATTGAAATGTGTACACTCAAGTAATGTCAAATTACTTAATGACAAGTAAGTCAGTTAAGAATGTAATAGAATTTCATGTTGTTTTAACTTGAATGTGACATGTCAAAGCTTGCTAAGCCAATTTAATTTCCCTTACTTGTATAGTCAATAATTACATTCATTCTTAGTCTAAGGAGTAATTATGATTATTTAGCATTAGAGATGTTTGATAAGGGTAATGAAATTTAGCTATGCAATAGGAACCTTAGATGCTGAATACATTGTAGTCAATCTGCCACTTTGTTTTTATAATTGTACTTTGTATGCTTCAAACAGCTATTGTGTTAAACTGGCACCTAATCCAAGGGGCCTTGTTCTGCCAAGAAGTACCAGGTTTTTCAGATCCTGGAAATGCAGAAACTCTTTCTGGCACTCTGTGCTTTCCTACATTGAAGGCACTAAGAGGTCTCAGATGTACCCAAACATTCCCAAAAGGAAAACAGAATCCTCTGATTATACTGGGGTTGGTATGTTATTTATATGTGGTTTGTTCTAAATTCTCATAAATCGGGATACAGTGCCTCCAATAAACCACACATAACTTATATCATATGCTTCCTCAGAAGTCATCTCTAGCCAGGCATGGTGGTGCATGCCTGTAATCCCAGCTCAGGAGGCTAAGGCAGGAGGATAGCAAGTGCAAAGCCAGCCTCAGCAATTTAGTGCATCCCTAAGCAACTCAGCAAGACCCTGCCTATAAATAAAATATAAAAAAGGGCTGGGGGTGTGACTCCTGGTTAAGCTCCACTGGGTTAAATCCCTGATACAAAAAAAATCAGCTCCAGCCTGACTTCTTCTGTGAACCCTTCCTGCTTGCCCTCAGCTGGAGAATAACATTCTTGTCCTGTCATGGGACCTCCACTACGTAACTCCTTTCTGACAATTATCATACAGTACCGTATTCCTTTGCTAACCTCTAGGTTGTCTAGCCAGATCCTGAGATTCATGAGTACAAGGGATCACTTTTATTCCCCAAAATCTAGCACAGTGCCTGGCACATAGAGGTGACCCATGAATGCTGGTTGAATGTTGCATCAAACAAAATCCTGAGAAAACACATGTATAACTAATTTGTTTGATTCAAGCTTTTTCCACATATTTGTTCACAAATGACACTGAAATAATGCTGCTGTAAATTAGTAATTGTAAATTAGGAAGTTCTTAATTGATCTGATAATCTGCACTTATAGTGTGGAGGATAAAAGACATGGAATTAGCCCTTCTAGGGATTACAGTCAATTTGAAGAGAAAATATCAGCAATCCTGAAACAGATTGTTAGCATTTGCTCATAAATTGGGTTCAAAGATGAGAGAGTGGAGGGTCAGAGTAGTATTGAGGAGGTAGTACTGTAGATGAACCTTGAAAACTGATTTTGACAAGAATTAACAAATAATAACAGGCTCAGGGTATAGCACAAGCAAAAGAAGGCCAGTTTATAAGAATAAATGTAGCATGCAATGTCAGACAATGAGGAACTATTTTGATAGGCAACAGAAGGGCATTGGATTCCTGTGTAGAACATGTAAATGAATAAGGAACACAAAGAAAGACAGCAAAATGGCATCAAAGACTGGGTTTATTGTGGGAGGAAAAACTGAGAGAGGACGGTTAGAAGAATATAGTCTGCATCTCTACATATTATGGTAGATACTATGAGAGGATGACTTTTCTTTTTCTTTGCAGAGCCCCATGTAAAAGGTGTTCATCAATGGTCTTTCATCAGGTAGGCTCCTTTTCAAGGTCTAACAATGAATTCTTTGGTTGGGTAGAGAATGACTGAATGGTTTTTATTTTCTAGTGGAGCTGAAGGAAGAGTCTCACCATAATTGCCCTTTGCAAAACTCATTGCTCTGAGACAGACTGAAATCATCAAGATAGTAGGGACTATATCTGTCTTGTTCACTATTCTATCAATAATATATAGCATAGTGAATGACAAACTAGGCTCTCACTAAACGTACTGGGTCACTGACTGAAAGAAGTAATATTGCAGAACTTTAGCATAGTCAGTCATGCAAAACATATATTGGGCATTTCTATTTAATTACTATTTTGATATGCAGTGCATTGATTCAATACACATACAGCTGAACATGAGTGCTAGGTATAGGAGATAAAGGAAGAATGAGATATGATCTTTGACCTAAAGGGGCATAATGTACTGGGTTGGATGCGGCACATGTGCACACATACCTGTGCACTAATGGAAAAGTTTCTCTGTCCATATTTGCCTCATGCAGTATCTATAGCACGATTATTGGAAAGTGTAACAGCACGCTCTATTTCTTACTGTATGTCTAGTGGGAGAGAAAAGTGAAAGACATCATCTTTATTTTATAGACAAGGACAAAGAACTTTTAAAAATAATTAGAATTGTATTTTTTAATTTTGGTTCATTGTACACAAATGGAGTACAACTATCATTTTTCTGGTTGTACACAAAATAGAATCATACAATCTGGGTGTTCATATATATACATAGGGTAATGATGTTTGTCTCATTCTACTATCTTTCCTTCCCTCCCCCATCCCCATCCCTCATTTTCTTCTATACAAAAAAAATATTTAGAATTCTACAGTCATATGGATCTGCTATCACCATATATGCAGGGAGGAGATGACAATAAGGCTGTCAAAGATGCACACAAAGAGACTGGGTACAGGCAATGAAGTAAATTTGTCCATGAAAATGGATGAAGAAATTATAACCTCAGGATGGTGACACCTTCAAAAGCATGCTCAAATGGCTGTGAGAATTCTCTCTCAAACAACAGATGTAGGGAAACACTACCTCCAGCCCAAGGTTCAGACTGCTATTGCATTTGGGACTACCATGATAATCAGATTAAGTCTTTAAGGCTACACACAAAAGAGAGGTAAGGAAGCCTTTTGGGCAGTGAGGAAGAAGCCCTTGTTTCAATGACAGCAGTCAGATATGTTCATTTGACAAATGATTATTAAGCACATATTATATGCCAGATTCTGTCTAGGTCTAAGGGTATTCAAAAACCATAAGACTTTATTAAAGGCCAGACTCTGTCAAGGATTAATAACATACAAACACAGTGCTTTCCCCTGAGGGATTTTCAAACTAGTGAGATAAATAGTAAATGGATAAAGTCCACTATGGGAACTAATGATTAGTGCTACTGGAATACTATGTATTGATGTCTTCCATAGAGAAACATTTGCCCATGCTTACAACATGACATTTGTACAAGGATAATCCCCGTAGCAATGCTTATAAAATTAAAAGCCATGACACAATCTAAATATCATTTGACTCAGGAATGTTTACATAAACACTTAGTATGACCATGCCATATAATAGTGGGCAGAAAATAAAAAGAATAAGATAAATCTTTATGTTATGACATTTATAGATTTCCAAGACATTGAGCTGAATAAAAAAGCAAGTTACAGAACAATACATATATTGGGAATATGTAATCAGGGAACTTTAGTCTTATTTTTAAGGATTATAAATTTTAAATATTTTTCAACTAAAGAATATATATTAAGGTAATAGTTGAGAAATTAAAAATAATTTTAAACTATACATTTAGCTCAAATTGTTTTAAATTTCTGTATCTTATTTCTCCTTCCTAATATTTTCTTTTTCCTTTCTTACATGTATAAGAATGGGAATAAAGAAGAATATCCTCAGAAAGGAGAGCAATATATTCTATGTCATAAAATCCTGAGAAGACATAGAATAATGCTAGATCATAGGGTATGTTGGGTGATAGAAGTAGCAGTGAGTGGCGTGGGAGGTGCACAGTGAGTTGAAATAGAATGATGAGGCCATATCATAACAGCATCTATATGTCAAGCTAGGGAGCTTGGGGTTTATATTCAAAAGATGCTGGGAAACCATGTGAAGAATCTAAGAAGATTAGTTTTAATGGATCTTCATGACTGAAGTGTGGAAAATTGTTTGAGAGAAGAGGGAGACACCAAGAAGGACAGGAAGGCAAAAAGAAGGTCCTTGTACTTCCAGGAATTTTAAGAGAGAAATGTTGAGGTTAAAAAAAAAAAAAAAAAAGACCTGAGACAGTGGCAAGAGAAACGAAACAGAAAGGACTCCAAAGGGAAAGTAATATATACAATTGCTGGTGATTCAAGTTGGGGAGGGAATGTTACCAAGAACATTGTGTTACTTTAGTTACAGAGAATTAGGTGGACAATGGTACCATTGTCTGAAAAAAGATTTCAGGAGAAGTAACTGATTTGGAATGACAGGGGAGGAGATGGACAAGGTCCCCTTTTGAACATAGTAAATATAAATTACCTATGGAAATTGAGTTGCTATAAACATTGATGTGGCTATATCACTTTAGCATGCTGATTTTAAATCATTTGGATATATGCTGACAAGTGGGATTACTGGGTTAAATGGTGGTTCCAGCACTAGGGTTTTTTTTAAATTTTTTAAATTTGTTCTAATTAGTTGTACATGACATTAGAAAGCATGTATGCATTTTGATAAATCAGACATAAATGGGTTTTAATTTCTCATTTTTTCTGATTCTACATATGGTCATGCACTTTTCTGAGGAATCTCCATACTGCTTTCTAGAGTGGTTACACCAATTTGCAGTCCCACCAATAATGTATGAACATACCCTTTTCCTGCACATCTTAACCAACATTTATTGTTGCTTATGTTCTTGACAATTGCCATTCTGACCAGAGTAAGATGAAATCTACAGTAGTTTTGATTTATATTTTTCTAATTGCTAGAGAAGTTGAACAGTTTTTCATATATTCATTGCTCGATTGTATTTCTTCTTTTGTGAAGTGTCTGCTCAGTTCCTTAGCCCATTTATTGATTGTTTTTTTTTTTTTTGGTGTTAAGTTTTTTGTGCTCTTTGTATATCCTGGAAATTAACTCCCTATATTAAGTGCAGGTAGTAAAGATTTTCTCACATCCTGTAGGCCTCTCGTCACACTCTTTATTAATGTTTATAGCAGGACAATTCAAAATAGCTAAGCTATGGAACTAACCTAGATGCTCATCAACAGATGAATTGATAAAGAAGTTGTGGTATATATACACAATGGAATATTGTTCAGTCATAAAGAAGAATGGCTTTATGACATTTGCTGGTAAATGGATGGATGTGGAGACTGTCATGCTAAATGAAATAAGCCAATCCCCAAAACCAAAGGTCAAATGTTTTCCCTGATATATGGAAGCTAAACCACAACAAGGGGGGAAAGGGAAGAAGAGAAGGTCAGTAGATTAGATAAAGGGGAACTAAAGGAATGGAGGGAATAGATATAGAAAAGACAATAGAATAAATCTAACATAATTTTCCATGTTCACATATGAAAATACCTAAGTGAACCTCACCATCATGCCGACCCAGAAGAATGGGGTCCTAGCCAGGCACAGTGGTGCACACCTTTAATCCCAGCAGCTTGGGAAACTGAAGCAGGAGAATTGAGAGTTCAAAGCCAGCTTCAGCAAAAGTGAGGCCCTAAGCAACTCAGTGAGACCCTGTCTCTAAATAAAATACAAAATAGGGTTGGGGATGTGACTCAGTGGTGGAGTGCCCCTGGGTTCAATTCCCAGTACCCCCCTCCAAAAAAAAGAATGGGGTCCTAATTAGAATTAGATATATTCCATGCTTGTATAATTTTATCAAAATGGATTCTACTGTCATGTATAACTAAGAAGAAACAATAAGAAAACCACCTGTGGGATATCCATAAAAATATGACTGCAAGTCATCAGATATATATGTCTAGACTCAAGAGGGAACTACGACATGTAATCATTGACATATATAACTTTACCTTTAGTTATAAAAATGAACAAGATAATTAAAGATAATTGAGTTAAAGATTAAATTCTGGAGAACTTCAGTGTTTAAAGGACAAAGTAGAAGAAGCTAAGACAAGTGAAGGAGAAGGAGTAGTCATGAAAGTAAATAAAGAAATTGGAAGAGAGTCAAAAAAGAAAGAGTATATGGACACTTTTTAAATTTTTTTAAATTGTTGATGGACATTTATTTATTATTTATATACAGTACTGAGGATTGAACTCAGTGCCTCAAGCATGCTAGGCAAGTGCTCTGCCACTAGCTACAACCCCAGAACTATTGACACTTTTATAGGCAGACATGAAGTATGGAAAGGTAAGGATTGTAAATCCCCATTGGATTTCTCAACGAGGATGTCTTGGATGACTTTTGTGAGAATAGTTTGATGGCATGTGATCAGCATGATGTCCCCCAAGACATCCAGATTCTAAGTCCTAGAGCCCATGAATATGGCAGGTTACCTGGCAAAGGGGATTTTGAAAATTTGATGAAATTAAGTAACTTGAAATGGAGACATTATTCTAGATTACAGTGGGTCCATTCTAATCACATGTGTCCTTAAAAGTCTCCTTAAATACAGAAGAGAGGAATCAGAGCTACAGTAAACATTGCTGGTTTCAGAGATGGAGGAAGGTGGAGGGTATGAACCAAGGAATATAGGAAGTCTCTCAAAGCTAGAAAATGCAAGGAGACTGATTTCTCTGCTATGACTTCCAGAAAGGAAAGCAGTCATGCCCTCACCTTAATTTTAGCCCAGAGAGATAACATCAGCTTTTTAATCCGTGGAACTATAAGATAATGAAAGAGGTGTTTTTAAGTCACCAAATTTGGGGTAACTATTACAGCAGTCATAGGGAAATGATACAGGGGGAAGGACAGTAGATAGGGCAGAAGGCAGATGATAGTGGGATGAATGGTGACTGGGAAGTAAGAAAAAGAAGATGATAAATGAAGTTGACTCATTCAAAAAATTTTAGGGAAGGTGTGAAAAACTGTTAGAATATGGTCTTCACTTCTCATGGTAGGAATCCTTCTTGTTATAAACAGAAACATGGTTAAAAGTATGATTCTTAAGCTTAAAGAGATATTTTGGGGAAAAATAACTTTTCTAGTAAATAATATTTACCTCTACATCAGTTCTTTCAGTTTCTTTTTTTATTTTCTGTTAAATTACTAAACTGCTAAGGACAATTTAATTTATTGTTAAAGACAGAATGTTTAAATGGATCCAAGGGCTCCAGAAAGAAAATATGAGAACCATTCTTTATATTTAATTTCATCTATAAATAAGGGAATAAAACTTTACTAAATTTAAAAAGATCTTTTTTCTTTTTAAATGGGAATAAAACACTAACAGGAAGAGCACAGAAATCTGAGGGAAGAATTTCAAGATAGAATTTTAAATTTTTTTTTGTATTTGTAAATGGACATCATGCCTTTATTTTATTTGTTTATTTTTTATGTGGTGCTGTGAATCACACCCAGTGCCTCACATGTGCTAGGCAAGTGCTCTACCACTGAGCCACAACCCCAGCCCCTTGTGATAGATTTTAAGAGAGTGATGCATAAGAATTTTTAAATGTTGATGGAAAAGAGGAGAGTTAGGAGACACAGGCAAAAAAGAGGATAATAATGAAAAGAAGATTTTTGGAAGACAGCAGAAGAAACAGAGGAATGCAAGGACAGCTAGTATTACAAAGTAACAGAGTTTCAGAAGGCAAAAAGAAACTGGGTGAGAGAGGAAGGCTTGTAGACCTAGGATTCTGATGGCAAGAACTCATATTATAATCACATGAATCCCCTGATGAATCTTTCTTGGAGGGTTAAGACTTTCTTCAAAGCCTGGGAAAAGCAATTGAGGCTCAGTGAAAATAAAGTGACTTGCTCACAATCACACATGAATGTCCTATAGTTTCCATTTCCTCAGCTGTGACTTATTAAATGTGATAATGCATATAAAGTGCAGTGTCTAGTATATGAAAAATGTTCAGTGCAATGTAGAAGTTATTGTAGAATTAAGTATGATACCTCTCATAGTCTACATACTTAGAATTTAGAAGCACAGGATATCTAGTCAGACAAACCTAGATGCAAGTCTCAGTTTCACCCCTTAACAGTTATGTATCTTTGAGCATAGTGATTAATAATACTAGATGGGTATTTGTGCTGTGTCCTTTTTATTATTATGCACTACCTACCTTTAAATAATTATGCAAAAGCCCACTCTAGGGCTAAGAATTCAACTATGTGTTAGCTAAGCCCTAGTACTTTTGGAAGCTTTACCCTTCAGGTATGACTATAGGACCTATAGTATTTGTATTTTGAAATCTGAAATATTTGTAAATAGATAGATAAATAAATAAATACCTAAGTATTTGCCTATAACCACAATTCTGTGAACAAGATGGAAAGAGTATGAGTCAATAGCTCTGTTTCAGTTATCAAATGACTCATAAAATCCAACAGAAAAATCCAAAAGGCTTCTTTTTACCTTGATGACTATGTAAATATTCATGATAACATTTGATGTGATGATGGCACTGTATTTGAATAAAAAAACACTAAATATTTTAATCAAGTCAACCATCATGTGCAACAGAAGTAATCTTTCCTTTCAGAGGTTCCTGAGTGGATGATGGGATGTTGTCTAATGTATCAGTGATTGGCTATTTACTTGTATAGTTAAAATTCATCTCTTCTTTTCATCACTTTGAAGGGACATTGATTTCAATAAAAACCTCTAAATAAGAAGAACAAGAAATTTAAATCCACAAAATGAAAATGAATGGAGGAAGGCACATGAAGTTCAAGGGAAAGTCAAGAGAGGAAATGGAAAAAAAAATTAGCTGCAATGATTGCCTGCAGACTCAGTGTGAATGGGGCAGAGATTGCTTGATTCTAAGAGCCTATCCAAGTACACCATTTAAAGGTGAGAACAGGTCAGGGTGAATTTTCATTACTCAAGCAGGTCCAATAATAGAAGCAGAGCCATACAAGGTCATCTCCCCAATGCTCTTCCAAACACCACCACTCCCCAAAACACATTCTGCTACAGGAGGTACCAGAGGGATAACAGCCTTTTTTGAACTATTATCATAGGGACCAGGATGAGTCTCACCATCTGTGCAGAATCCTTCAACCCTTGCTTAATATTTTTTCTTGTCTGTTATTTGGGTATGGAAGAAAACTGCCTGAAAATATGCAATCCCTTTAGGCTCTGTTTTACCCTCTGGTGTCAGTTTTGTTCAGACATGTAGTCAACTCAGTAGCTTTCTCCTTCTTTTAAAGAAATAAAATGGATGAGTAGAGTTTTGTGTCCCACTCTTTAGAGAATTGAAAAATGAAACAGCCCTACTTCCTTGTCAGACTTTCAAGACTCTATTTTCCCGAAGATATCTTTCTAATGTCGTTTGGGACTTGCAATCACAGTTGGTATGATATTTTTTAGTCTGAGAAATCATCAGTATCTCTCTCAGGATTACTTTGCAAAGTAATATGCTCTAATAATAATTATTTTAATGACCTTAATGACCCTACTTATAGGGAGATCTCATGTTTTACTAAAATTGATATCATCATATGCCTGAAAACCTTCTTGAAGGCTTTGGAGAGATCTATCATAGCCAATGAAATCTGTACAAACACTAAAAAATACCTTTTGTAAACTTCAACTGAGATGATCAAATTCTAAATAATTCATATGTGGTCCTAACAGTCATCCTTTCTCAATATTAGAGTCTTGAATTAATAGACTGCATTTTCTCCCCAAGGGCCCAAAGAATTTCACAGCAGAACACATTCATCCTCCTGCTACCCCTTGTGGGCAAGGAAGGCACAAGAATGATTATCCCCATTTTACAGTCTGAGAACATGAGGAATTAGGATGTAAATGATGTGCTACACAGAAGGATTGAAGCAGAGATATAAGACTGAAAGTAGGTTGAAGAAAATGCTCAAGAAACTAATGACCCCAACAGATCCATGACTCTGGAGTTAATCTGGGAACACTATTAATCAAAACCTGTCTTGAATCCTGTATGTACGATGCAGTCTATTGTCATAAAATGCAATAATATCAAATATAGGCATGTGTATAGACCCAAGTACTAAATGAAAGATATCCAACTGATTCTGTAGCTGAAATAGAGGCAATTGCTTTAAAACCCAACTTCATAGGATTAAGTGCTCCTGTAGACCTAAGGAATATGGCAGGTGGTTACGTGAAAAGCAGCAACTGAATAAAGAATGCTTATATGAAATAAGAAAAACAGAGATTCTGTCCATAATATAGAAGTAATAGAACCTAGAAGGAAACATCACTGGAGTAATGTTTTTACTCATGCCTTCGATTAACCAAAGATAAAGAGTTAAAAAAAATACTGGTCCAATGATGAAGAATTAATTACATTAAAAACCATGCTGCAGAGTTATGTATAAAAAACTGAAGTTAAATATTACTATTTCTATCTGTTTTACTTTTAATGAGAACATGTAGGAAAGATAACCATTGATGGCCCAATATAATACTGGGCAGAGAATATGTTCCCAGAAAATGCCTGTCAATTTGACCAACAAAGTCAACTAATGACTTCTACCGGGCCGGTATCAAGAAAAAGGGCAGGAAAGAGAGTCAGAAGCATTAGCTAAGTTAGCCACTTTGCCATGTTTACTATGAACCTGTATGTTCATGAAGACCTTTATTTCTTATGTGGGTGGATGACAATATGGGGTGATAAAAACCTATATAGTTCTAATCAAATAGAGGTAGTGTTGGTACTTTGAATCCTGTCTTTGCAACTTATTAGCTAATTGGCCTTAGGGAAAATTACTAAAGATTCTGAGCCTCACTTTTTCTCACTTTTAAAAGTGTCTATAATAATAGCACCTTCACAGAGGGCTGCTCTAAGGATAAAATGAGATTGTTATGGTTTGGATGTGGTATTCCCCCAAAAGCTCTTGTGTTAGACAATGCAAGAAGGTCTGGAGGGGAAATTATTGGGTTATAGCTTTAACCCAATCAAAGAATTAATCCCTGATGGAATTAACTGTGGGGTAACTGGAGGCAGGTGGAGTGTGACTGGAGGAAGTGGTTCATTAGGGGTGGGCTTATGGGGTATAAATTTGTATCAGGAGAGTAGAGTTTCTCTGCTTCCTGATCACTATGGGAGCTGCTTCCCTCTGCCACCCTCTCCTTCCATTATGTTCTGCCTCACCTGGAGCCCTGAGGAATGGAGCCAGCCTTCTATGGACTAAGAACTCTGAAGCTGTGAGTCCTCAAGTAAACTTTTCCTCCTCTACAGTGTTCTGGCTGGGTCCATTAGTCACAGCAGTAAAAAAGCTGATTAAAACATAAGTGGAGCGTACCAATACTTATTAAATATTTGTTGTGATTGTCAACATTGTCATCATTATTGTGAGACTCATCATTCCAACACAGTTTTTAAAATTTTTTTTAGATGCTGATAGACTTTTATTTTTTAATTAATTTATTTTGATTCATTGTACACCAAAGGAGTACAGCTGTTATTTCTCTGGTTGTACACAAAGTAGAGTCACGCCATTTGTGTAATCATACCTGTACATGGGTTAATGATGTTTGTCTCATTCTGTTATTATTCTTACCCCCCACCCCAATCTCACCCCTCTTTTCCCTCTATGCAATCCATCCCTCCTCCATTCTTGCCTCCCTTCCACCCCACATTATGTATCATCATCCACTTATCAGAAATATTACACATCTCATCAAAAACTGATGGGTTAGAACAACATCACGATCCAAGATGGCGGACTAGAGGAAGGCTGCATTCCTACTTGCTCTGTGGATTCCTACTTGCTCGGGATTCAAACAGCAGGAATATGACTCTCAACAAGACTTTATATTCAAAGCACATATAAGGGGTCCCCAGGTGCCGCTCCAGAACCAACTCAGCCGAGCCGGGCTGGGCTCGGCCCGCCGCGGGCAGCTACCATCCGGAAGCGCCAGACCCGGCAGCAGCTTCGGAGCAACCGACCTGGGTCTGCGCCAGCCAACAAGTGAGTGCGGGTCCCCAGTAGCGCTTTGGAATCACTGGCCGTGGCTCCAGCACCAGCCGGCGGCCTCCCAGGCAGAGACCGAGCATCTCAGGCTACCTGGGGCATTCAGAGGCATCCGGGAAACTCTGGGAACGCGGACTCTGGCAGGGAGATGGAACTACCCCACGCCATTTTGGTGGCTTAACTGGCGGAGAAGGCCCAATACCAGCTTCCTGGGGCCTCTAGCTGTGTCAGGGGAGCTCCAGCCGGGAAACTCTGGCAACACAGTCTCTGGCTGGGAGTGGGGACTATTCTGCCCCACTTCCGCAGCTTCCCTGGCAGAGAGTGCCCATCTCGGGCTTCCCAGACCCTCCAGCCGCACCGGGAGAGGTTGGCCCGAAGCCCCTGGGATCGCTGACTCCGGCAGGGAGGTGGAACTGCTCTGAGTTTGGCGGCTTCCCGGCAGAGGGGGTCCATTTCCAGCTTCCTGGGGACGCGAGCTGCGTCAGGGGAGCTCCAGCCGGGAGACTCTGAGAACGCAGTCTCTGGCTGGGAGTGGGAACTATTCTGCCCCACTTCCGCAGCTTCCCTGGCAGAGAGTGCCCATCTCGGGCTTCCCAGGCCCTCCAGCCACACCTGGAGAGGTTGGCCTGAAGCCCCTGGGATCGCTGACTCCGGCAGGGAGGTGGAACTGCTCTGAGTTTGGTGGCTTCCCTGGCAGAGCGGGTCATTTCCAGCTTCCTGGGGCCGCCAGCAGTGTCAGCAGTGTCTGGAGTGATCGGGCAGGGAGCTTTGGGCCTTTGGCAATAGCTTACAGTGTCCCCAGGAGAGAGCAACCACCTGCCACTGCCTGAACCCCAAGCGAGGAGTTCAGGTCAGCCTGGGCTCTCAAGCCCAGTGTCTCCATCACTGAGCACAGTTCTGTGACACCATCCCAACTTGAACTAGTGCCCAGGCCCACACCCAGGCCCGGAGTCTACCACCTTGCTGTATCTAATTGTCTATCAACACTAGGCTGCCTCTGCCCAGAAGCATTGATCATTCCCAACCTGGAGGCAGTGGGACAGCACCTTTCTTGGGTCACCGCTTGATCAAACACCGCTCAAGCAACAGAGGGGAAGATACACGAGCACCATGAGAAAACACGGGAAGAAAGTGTCCCAATTAAACCTAGATGATATATCAAGAGAACCCAAAGACAGCATGGTAGAAGGAATGACAGAAATGGAGTTCAGAATGTTCATAATTAAAGTGATCCGAGAAGAGAATGATGTGACGAGAGAGCAGATTCAGGCTATGAATAATCAGTTAATAGAGCAATTGCAGGAAGCAAAAAATTACTTCAATAAAGAGATAGAAATTCTGAGAAAAAAACAAACAGAAATTCTTGAAGGAAACAAGGAAATGAAGGAAACAATAAACCAAGTTAAAAACTCAATAGAAAGCATAATTAACAGAATAGATCACTTGGAGGATAGAACCTCAGACAATGAAGACAAAATATTTAATCTTGAAAACAAAGTTGAACAAACAGAGAAGATGGTTAGGAATCATGAACGAACCCTCCAAGAAATATGGGACATCATGAAAAGACCAAATTTAAGAGTAAT
>JAJEJO010000141.1:238781-301709 GCA_020662805.1 Glaucomys volans
CAGCCATAAAGTAGAATAAAATTATGGCATTTGCAGGTAAATGGATGAAGTTGGAGACTGTCATGCTAAGTGAGATTAGACCTTTATTTTATTCTTTAATTTATATGCCATGCTGAGAGTCGAACGCAGTGCCTCACACATGCTAGGCCAGCGCTCTACCACTTAGCCATAACCCAGCCCCCCTCCAACATAGTTTTTACAGGATGGATGCAACCTCTCCTCGACCTGCACTAGCCAGATGAGAATGCATTTTCAGCAATTCTCTTGATCATACCCATGATTCAGAGACTACCTGTACTGAATCAGAAGGTTGAGCCTCAATCTGAGCAAAAAAAAATCCAGATGGTAAACAATCCATAATTTAGGATAGGACTTACCTCTGTGTTTCTATAGCTGGTTTATGATCTTAAACTATTTAAATATCTGTATCTGTGAACATCTTGATCTTAGAGATCTAATTTATTCTTTTCATCATTCTCATATACCTTTATTTCAGACTTTCAACTTACTACTGACCAAGTGTAATTCTAGACCCCTTATCCTTGCCATAATTTCTTGGTTTCCATGTCTTGGCTAATGTTAATCTTGTGGTGATCACTAATATGGGAAACCTTATTACTGCCAGTCTAGAATCATATTCCTATTTTAGATTGCCAATCCAATTATTCCTATCATAATTCTGTCTCTAGGCAGCATTTTCTGACTTGTTCATGATACTGAAAGGCAACATAATAAGGTTTACCCTAAAGAGCTAATTGGTAGTAGCAACTGGAATCACCACTTTCAGTTTCTGATTGTACCAGCCCAGTGAAGTAATGGTGTGAAATACATGAGCAGAGAACACATGTGGTTACACTATCCCCACCAGTTATTATGACTCTATAGACATCCAAATTCAACAACACATTTGATACCTATAAGAAAGTAAGTCTGTAAGTATTTCCACCACAAAAATATATTTAAAGCTACATATCAGATTAGAAAATTTTCAAAGTTGGTAATTTTAGTCTCAGATAAGCAAAACAGCAGTAAATCTAGTACAGGCTAAACCTGATTGTTCCAATAAGGAGTTTATTTTTTATGAAAAATGAATAAATTGGGAGTGGGCAGGACCAGGAAATATCATGACCCTGTGACAGTTTATGAGGAGAAGAGAATTTGAGGTCAAAATTTACAACCTGAGAAAAAAATTAACCTTTCAAATGTCTCCACCTGACATTTTTTCACAAGATTACTGGGAAATGGAACTCCAAATGACCTCCTCAGACATACAACTTCCTGAACTTCTTGGGTTTCTGCCAAATTGGTGTCTGGAGAATTTGAGTTTACCAAGCACAGTTACATAAATGAGCAAAGATGATAGTATATAATAGACCCTCAGTGAAAAAGGCAGAAAGAGCCTTCTGATACAAAGCCTCCATGGTGTGTGTGTGTGTGTGTGTGTGTGTGTGTGAATTTAAATAGCTTTGAACAAACAAATAACATCATAAACAGCTGGGGGGTGCACTCCCCTTAAAGGAACTGTAAGGAGAAGGACTCATGCATAAAGACAGTTGGTTTGAGCCATGTTTGGCTTTTGTCTCTGAGTGAGTAATTTTTCTAATGAATTCATGATGAATTTCTACATTAAATATAACTTCATTTTACAGAATATGATCCATATTTTACACATATTATTTCTTTCCCAACTTCATAATATCTCAAGTACTATCTAAGTGAAGGCTTATATGAGAAAAGCCGAGCAGAGAACAAGGCACACTGTAGTGTGCTGGTGAGTATATCCCCAAACTCGTATCCTGATAAGAAGTCTGAGGATCAACACCCTAATTCTAGAGTATTTTTAAGGATTTTCAGAAAAGAAACTGCTACAACCCCACAACAAGGATCTCTGCTTTTTTGTGCCTAATATCCCACAATTCAAGATCCATTACCGCTGTCATCGTTCCTTTAAGAGCCATTATAATTAAAATTTTTGTTCATTGTCTTCCCTACTAGACTGTAAATATCATGAGGATGGAGACCACAACTGCTATGCCAAAACACATTGATTTGTGAATTGTATTGCCATATTAAAAATAAATTCTCCTCTCAGCATTTGCTATTTACACATTTAGAGAGCTGATTCAACCTAAATTTCTGTCAGTTATACTGACCAAAATGCAGACACATTTTTACTGAAAGCAAGTTATGATTGAGGTGTAGGGGTTATGTGGGGTAATAATGCCATACAGGTGAGGCAGGAAACTGATGCTACAAGGGGAAGGCAGAAGAACTGCAAGAAAATCACCATTCTGCTGAGTTAACTCTGATCCCCACAAAAGTTAATTCAGGAGCCATAAATCTTGCCTCCCTGACATTCTGTATTACCTCAGTGAATAAGTCAGTCTTGCCCTGAAGAGAGCACTATTTCCAATCCATTATTAGTTATTTCACTTGCTATCTTATTTGCTCCACACTCTGGAATCTTTTCAGCAGCAGCCAGCTTAAAATTCACATCTGCATGAAAGTAATTAGTCATCTAATATTCCCTTCTATCTCAATTGAGGATTTGTTCCATGCTTTTTCCCTTAACTCCCTCCCCATGGGTTAACTTTCTCCCAATGAGTTGATTTATGTTTATCAGAAACACATTAAAAATCACAGCATCACAGAGAAGAAAACTAGAGTGTAATGATGATGCCTCCTATTAATCTGTAACTAGGGGCTGTTTTAGTCAAGGCCTATATACACTCTCTGTGTGAATGTGAATTCATTTGCCAATTGTTTATAGATATATTTGTGTGTGTATGTGTGTGTGAGTGTGCGTTTGTGTGTGTTCTCTTGCCAATGCTGAAAATACACCCGTGATGCTCAAATGTGTTTGTTTGGAGGAGGAATGGTACAATGCAGAGTTCCCTGGGGATTTTTTCAAATTCTACATATTCCCTGGGAGATTCTATAACTTCACTCAATTTGATCCCCCCTCCAAGTTTAAAAATCACTGCAGGATAATGAGTGATGTTACTGATGGGTGTCAATTTCACAGTGTGGAGGCAGAAAACAAGTTTAGAACCACTATATTAAGCTCAAGATTAATAACTGAATGCTTCCCACTCCTATTCCACTAATTATACATATCCATTCCATTAGGAATCCCAGTGGAAACTGCATTATCAGACCCATTAAAAAATGCCTCAGGAAAAACAATTAGTCAAAATTCACATCTTCTATAAATCATGAATGCTTTTAATTTTCCTGAATCTTTCCCAAATTGACTCCACTCTTCTCCCCTGCCCATACACAGACCCTCATTACTTTTAAGTGATCTCACTGATCTCAGTGACTAGTCTTGCATTCATCTATGGGGGTTATCTTATCAAACTGTAAGCCAGTCAGCTTCTTTCTGTTTCAGACCTTTCAATGGTTTCAAGCTCAAAGATACTTGGCAAGATGTGCAAAGCCCTCCATAACCTAGCCATTGTCTGCTGCTTTAATAACATATCCTGTTATGCCCCATTATACTTTAATTTTGCTATTAATACTCCCAGGTCTCTAAAAATACACAATTGTGTTCCAGACTTCCATTCTTTTCTAATGCTGCTCACACTTCATGAAATATTCTTTACTTCTCATTCACTTAGCAAATGAATATGCATCCTTTTTAAATTTGCCCCACCATATACTGTCCTATGTGATACCGTACCTAACCTCATAGGCAATTTCCCCTCTCTCCTTTGTATTACCTTTTCATCTTGTGCATACTTCTATTTCTGCACTTGTCACACTACATTATAATATTTGGCTTATATGTTTGACTGCCTTCCCCACCATACTTTGAATTCCTTGAAGCTGGAGTCCATGTGCAACTTTATATCTCCACCTCCAAACAGGGGGGCAAGAATATAGCAGCTTACAGTAAATGTTCAGGAATTGAACTAAGCAAGAAAGAAAATGCACTTAGCATTTCAAATCAAGAGACAATCCCATTTTATTAAACAGAATTGCAACCATACAAGTTCAGAATAATCAGTAACTCTACTGTCATCCAGGTATGTCACACATTTTCTCAAAAATTCCTTTGGAATATCTCTTTAAACATTTCTGAGCCAGATGTGGTGACACACACCTGTGATCCCAGTAACTATGGAGGGTAAAGCAGGAGAATCTTGACTTCAAAGTCAGACTCCAAAATTTAAGGTGACTGTAAGTAATATAGCAAGACCTGTCTCAAAATAAAACATAAAAAAGGACTGGAGATGTGGCTCAGTGGTTAAGTGCCCCTGAGTTCAATCCCTGGAACCACACACAAAAACAACTTCCCAAACCCTATGCAATGCTCCTAGTGACATTTTCATCCTTTCAAATATGACTATTAATGAAATAGCCTCCTAATTCATCTTCCTGATTTTTTTTCTTCTCTTCTAGTAGCTATCTCCCATATTGTCAAACCCATTTTCTTGAAAACCCTACCATTCCCATAGATCTCTTCATTATCAGTATACTGAAATCAAACTCTGTAGCCAGGAATTCAAATTCTACCCTACAGATCCCAACTCAAATATTCTTGATATGAACCATTAATTTCAAAGCACTGCCCAAAAGGAAGAGTTATTAAAGTAGAAAGTTCAAAGATTGTCTATAAACAACTTTAATGTTTATGGGGGGAAAAAAGTCAGTGAGCCAAAAGACAAAAAAAAATAGGAAACATTATATTTTGACATGTATAACAGAAGTTCTTTGATGTACAAAGAGCTCATAAAAACCAATGCCTCAATAGAAAAATTATCACCAGAAAGCATTGTTTGCTAAAAAAGAAATAAAATGGTCCCTAAACATAGACATTATATTACCAGATTGGCAAAGAGCAAACCTTGGTGGAAATGTAAATTTATAAATATTTGCAGGTAAATTTGGTGCCTAACAAAATCAAAATCACTCATACTTTTGGACTTTGAAATTACACTTCAAAGGATTTTCTTCTAAAAAAAATCCCCACTATTGTATAGAAATAAGCATACAATAATGTTTAAGCAGCACTGTTTGTAATGGTAATAAACTCTCCAAAAAATCTGCATATCTAACAATGAAAGGTTAGATCAACAAATAAACACGGCATATAGCCATACAGTGGAATTCTATAAAACTGTTAAAAAGATCATATATATGCATATATATTTACATGAAAATGTGTGCAAAATATTTTAAATGAAGTTGTGATGCATTATGCAGAGCATAAATCATTTTCCATAAAAGTCATGTGTATAATATTTGTGTATGTATACATATATAATAGATATATATAATGTATGTATGTTAAGGATTTACTATGCTTTTCACCAACCTGTATTATTTTGTGACTAAAAAAATCAACCGTATTCATTAACCCTGATAGGGTGTGGCCATCTTCTTGAAAAGAACTCCCCTCCACAATGCTTTCCTAATCAACTGCAAATAATCTCATCCTCTCCTTGAATTCTATTGGCACATATGTCTACATCACTCACATAGTTCTTTAAAACCTTCTCTAATGTGGTAATTTGATGGACATATCCAGGCTCTTCAATGAGATCATAAGCATAACAGCATGGGACAATGTAGCAGTCCCTTGTATATGTTCTATAACATCTAGCACCTTCTTTACAGAAAATACTCAATAGATTTATTGGATGAACACAAGTATTGAATACTTTTAATTAACCCTTAGTTTTAAGTTATATTTTAATGTGATACTTTCTTTCATAAAGAAAAAGTTACCATCTCACCTATTCTCTCTCTACTACCAATCGAACTCCTGTGAGGTAATCAATGTTAACATGTACATCTTTGTAGGGAATGTGTCTTTAGCTTTCAGAAGACTTTCATATGAATCTGGGACCCAGAAACAGTTGAGAAACACTAGTTCTAAAGTTTAACCTGAGAAATTTCCTAACCCCTCCTCTGTTTTGAGCCCACAGTTCATTTTCTTGTGTGTGCCCTATGATCATCCTCAACTCTTCTTGTCTGTACTTTTCTCTAGTAGACTAAATACACTAGTCAACTCATCTGAATTATTTTTTTTTTAATTCTTAAATTTTCCTTTTCCTTTGTTTCCAACAACACAACATTTAAATGCCCTGTTACTTTCACTTATATTTTGGTCTGCAAACTTTCCACATCTTGATTTTCCAACCTATAATTCTAATTTAGTGCTCTGTACTTCTGAATCACAATCTTTAATTAGATAAATCTGTATAAACAATAGCATTGTTATATTTATAATTCAATAATAATAGCAACAATAGTAAGAACCAACCTTTATTGTTTTCTATATGAAGTAAGTCCTATGAAAGCTGTTATACCTATATAATCACATTTACTTCTCTAAACAATTCTACAAGGTAATGATTATTATCTGTATTTTATAGCTGAGAACATTGATTCAAAGACATTTTTAATAGCTTGTCCAAGGACACATAGCTATTAATTGGCAGACTCAAGATTTGTATCCAAGTCTGTAGCCCCAAAGGGGCTTACCCCTATTATATATTTTCTTTTTCCATTAAATTTTCCAGATTTTCACCTTAGAACTAGAAGTGATATTTTTTATTTGCTCTTTTTAGTTACAAATGACAATAGAATTAATTTTGATATATTTAACTTTTAATCACCTAATATTTTTTAAAGACACTGGGTATGATATAGGAATTCTATTCTTAAGCTACGTAAATAATAAAAATAAAAATATAAAAAATAATAAGTAAATAATAAAAATAAAAAATATGTATATATGTACATATATATGAATATGTATGTGTTCAAGAAAAATGAGCATATGTCCATGAAAAGATTTTACTTGAATGTTCTTAGATTTAGTCACAGTAACCAAAAAACAGATAACTTCAATGTCCATCAACATATGAATGAATAAACTGTTATACAATAGATTACTTCACAGCAATAAAAAAGAATATAAGGGCCAGGTTGTGGCTCAGTGGTAGTGCACTCATCTGCATGTGTGGGGCACAGGGTTCAATTGTCAGCACCATGTAAATAACTAAAATAAAGGTATTGTATCCATTTAGTAGGGAATGTGTCTTTACAACTTTTACAACTAAAAATTTAAAAAATTTTAAAAACTGTTTTTCAAAAAGAATGTATTACTGATATATGCAGCAACATGGATGAATCTCAAAAGCATGCTGAATCAAAGAAGTCAGACACAAATGGCTATATAGTATATGATTCCAGTTACAGGAAATTCTAGAAAAGACAAAATTGATCTATAGTGACATAAGACAGACAAGTGGTTATCTCTGGAAAGAGGAACAAAGGGATTACATGGGAATACAGCAGTGTTATCTATCTTGATCTGGATGATAATTATACGGGATTACACATTTGTCAAATTCACTAAACTAAATAATTACAATTATGTCTCAGTGTTATGATTTGGATGTGAGGTATCCCCCAAAAGTTCACATGTGAGACAATGCAAGAAGGTTCAGAGAAAAAATGATTAGGTTGTGAAAGTCTTAACCCAATCAATGATTTAATCCCCTGATGAGATTAACTGAGTGGTAACTGAAGGCAGATGGGGTATGGCTGGAAGAGGTAGGAATTGGGGTGTGGCTTTGGGGTATATATTTGTATCTGGCAAGCGGAGCTCTCTCTCTCTCTCTCTCTCTCTCTGCTTTCTGATCATGATGTGAGCTGCTTCCCTCCACCACCCATGCTCCACCATGATGTTCAGTCTTACCTTGAGCCCTGAGGAATGGAGGCAGCCTTCTATGGATTAGGACCTCTGAAACCATGAGTCCTCAAATAAACTTTTCCTCCTCTAAAATTTCACTGGTCAAGTCTTTTAGTCACAGTAGTGAAAAACCTGACTAAAACACTCAGTAAAATATGTAATGAGATCAACAAGGCAAGTGAAGTATAAGTATTCCAAACTTATACATGTAAGTATAGGGAAACAACCAAGTTGAACATTAAAAGGTGCAAAATATATATCTTCCAAAATGTGGATATATTTTCATACACGTATATATATATACATATATATATGTATATATATTCACATATGTGTGTGTATTTTTTCCTCACTGCTGCTAACATGGCCAAATTAGAGTAAATCATTTAGTATAAAGCAATGATTCACAACTGGAGGATATTTGGACCCCTGGGTAACAGGTAGCAATGTGTCTGAACTTTTTAGTTATCATAACTGGGTACTTATTATTGATAAGGGACAGACAAGTGTGAATGGTGGGAACATGAGTTTAACAAATATATATTCTATATTTAGAAGACCCAAAAAACTCTACTAGGAAACTTGTAGAACTCATAAACAAATTCAGCAAGCTAGCAGGATATAAAATCAGCACCAATAAATCAACTGTATTTATATACAGCAATGATATATCAGCTGAAAAAGAAATCACAAAAATTATCCCCTTTACAATAGCCTCAAAAAAGAAAATATTTGGGAATCAACCTAATAAAAGAGATAAAGACCTCTATAATGAAAACTATAAACACTAAAGAAAGAAACTGAAGAAGACCTCAGAAAATGGAATGATCACCCATGTTCCTGGATAGGCAGAATCAATATTATCACAATGGCCATACTAGCAAAAGCACTATACAGATTTAGGGCAATTCATAGAAAGAGAAAAGGCAATCATGAAATTCATTTGGAAAAATAAGAGGTCCAGAATAGCCAAAACAATCTTTAGGAGAAAAGTGATGCAGGAGGCAACCCAGTACTAGAACTTTTATAAAGCACAGAGCTATTGTAACAAAAATAGCATGATATTGGCACCAAAACAGACATGAAGACTAATGGAACAGAATAGAAGACACAGAGACACACATACATAAATTCAGTTATCTCATGCTAGACAATGATGCCATTGGAGAAAAGACAGCCTCTTCAACAAATAGTAATGGGAAAACTGGAAATCCATATGTAAGAGAATGAAGTTGAACACCTATTACTTACCCTGCATAAAACTCAACTCTAAGTGGATCAAGGGTCTAGGTATTAGACCAGAGACCCTGAACTTACTTGAAGAAAAAGTAGGCCCAAATCTCCATCATGTTAGCTTAGGAAGAAACTTCCTCAATAAGACTCCTAGAGCAAAAAAGTAAAATCAAGAACCAATAAATGGGATGGTATCAAACTGAAAGGTGTCTTCACACAAAGGAAAAAATCAAGAAACGATCCTACAGAATGGGAGAAAATCTTTTCCACCTATACCTCAGATAAGGCATTAATTTCCAGGATATATAAAGAACTCAAAAAACTTAATACCAGAAAAATAAATAACCCTAGCAATAAATGGGCAAATGACCTGAACAAACACTTCACAGAAGAAATACAAATGGTCAAAAAATGTATGAAAACATGTTCAACATGTCTAGCAATTAGAAAAATGCAAATTAAAACTACTCTGACATTCCATCTCAGTACAGTTAGCATGGCAATTATCAAGAATACAAGTAATAGTTAATGTTGATGAGAATGTGGGGAGAGAGGTACTCTCATACTTTTTTGGTGGGACTGCAAATTGGTGCAACCACTATGGAAAGCAGTATGGTGATTCCTTAGAAAACTTGGATTGGACCCACCATTTGATTCAGTTATTCCACCCTTGATCTATACACAAAAGACTTAAAATAAGCATACTACAGTGACACAGCCATATCAATGATTTTAGCAGATCAAGTTACCAATAGTGAAGCTGTGGAAACAACCTAGGTGTCCTTCAATGGATGAATGAATAAAGAAACTGTGGTATATATACACAATGGAATATTACTCAGCCATAAAGAATGAAACTATGGCATTTGTAGGTAAATGGATGGAACTGGTGAGTATCATTTTAAGTGAAATAAGTCAATCCCAAAACACCAAAGATTGAATATGCTCTCTGATTTGTGGATGCTAACCTAAAACAAAGGAAACTGGGGAGGGGAATGATAAAAATCCATTGGAGTACACAAAGGGAAATGAAATGAATGGAGGGTGGAGGGGAACAGGAAAGATAGTAGAGTTAATTGGACATAACTTTCTTAGCTTTGCAATTTAATACACAACCATGGTAACTCCATATCATGTACAACCACAAGAGTGGGATCCTAAATAGAATATGTTATACTGTATGTATATATAATTTGTAAAATATATTCTCTGTCATGTGCAACTAAAATATCCATAAAAAAGGCCCACTGTGCTGACCCCTACATGTCTTTTTTTTCCAAGAAGCTATTTACCTACAGTACTAACTGGCTTAAGTCTACTAGATATGTCACATTCCTCAGCATGCTACTTGTTACCTGCGGAGGAAATGCAGGCCCAAAATAATGTTGTTAAGAGGAACCCAAGTTACCCTGAAGGAAAGGACTTTTTTACCAGATCCTGAAATTCTGAGGGATAAGGATAGTTCCTCCTAACCATAAAATCTGTAAGAATATATGTTTAAGAGTCCAATTAGAACCAGTCAGCATGGGCCAAGGTGACCTAGAGTTGTCATGATAGTGCTAACATGAAGTCTGATATCACCCTGCTGTCAATCAAAACTCAAGAGTTGCACATGTGCTGAACTCTCTGGAAACTTCTCTAGGATACATAATAAAACTGGAGTGCAGGATAGGCACATTTTCCCTCTCCTCTTAGAGGACCCACTCACTCCCTCGAAAATATCCTTTTCCCCTCCCCCTTCCCCTTTTCCTATCTCTTCAATAAACTCATTCCTGTTACTCTGAAAGACATGTCTGAAATCTTTCTGACTTGATCACAAGAGTTGGGGCTTGAAGAGGGGGATTCTTCACCCTGCTTCAGTTTCCAAGAAGGCCCCAGCCCTATAACATTGCTGGCTTCTGGTGCTAGAGGCAGGGATTCTCCTAAATACCTTATGATGCAAATGACAACTCCCACAACAAGAGATTAATGATCTGACCTAAAATATCAACAAATTTAAAGTTGAAAATCTGAGGGATAAAGTAGTACCACAGCAAAGTAAATTTATGTGACTCATCTAAGGTGCAAGTATGTGAACAAATCAACGTCTATTAAAACCAACCATTTCAGCTACCTGTCCCTTTGTAAAATAGTGAACAGTGTCTGAAATAGGAGGACAGGATAACAAAATTGTGATGGAGGTGAGGAGTGGGAGTTGTACTGAGGTACATCATTATGGGAGAGCTTGTACAATAACATAAATGGCATCCCAGAGGCAGCTCCAAGGTACTGAAAAGTGAGGCTGAAACACCAAAGAGGACAAAAGCTTCAAAAGTCAAAGTTGGACCACCTTGCCACTTTGCCTTAGGCTCTCCCTGAAAGTAAACACAATATCTCTTCTAAATGTGAATCTTATTCAAGAAAAATGAGTTAGAGAGAGAGGGCTTATTCTTTTGCCATAAGCCTGGAATTTTGTTTCTTGTAAAAAAATAAATATCTACTTTCAAGAAGTCAAGCTGCAGAGAGGGAAGTCACATTAAACAGAGACAAAAGAAGACGTTGCCCTAGCAACCAAAAGTACTTACAAGATTTCATCAAACTCATTGTACGCTATTTCATTTTTTATTCCATCACTTTTTTTTACATGGAAAGGCTTGAAATAGACTGATAAATAATTGCCCAAGTAGGCCTAACACTTCCTAATATCCCATCGTGAAATTTCTTTCAGCACCACCAAGGACATAATTCTGAATTGTAAATGCAAAACAGCATAATAGCCTCCTTTCCCCTTTCCTTCCATTAAAAAAGGTCTACAGTGTAAAGCAACAAAGGAGCTCTCATACAGTACAAAAGAGGTTTCTCTCACATACCAGAGTTGCACACTCTACTAAGCATGTAAAAAGCATTTCTCAAATCATTCCTTTTGAAATGTAGCAAGACTATCTTAAGAACCAAGCATGTTACTAGCTAATCCCCTCAGCTGTTACAGATGGGGTACACCCAAGTGAGGTGGGAAAATAGAGTTTTTCTTAAAAGAAAGTGACTTTTTTATTTAATTGTAATGTTTCCTCCATTGTTAATATATTTGGGAGTAGAAAAACAAAAATAGGAAAGGCAGCATAGTTCATAAAAACTACACTGGCCAGAAAGATAGCACAATAGTCCTACTTTTGCCATTAACTAGCTACACATCTCAAGCAAGCTCCTGCCCTCTCTTAGTTCTCAGTTACTTCATGTGGAAAGTGAAAGAGTAGACCTAATAATTTCTAGGTTTTCTCTCAAATCTATCACTCAAGTTTTAATATAAGTAACACAATGGAAAAAGGACTCTACTTTCTAATTTCATGCTTTTCTTAGCTTTTTTTGAATAAGACTCACGTACAGTGCTTGATCTGCTGTCGCCTTATCTAAACTCATTTTCGAACCAGTATTCTTAATACACAGTAATAGTGAGCAGTCCTTGACTTTCAAAGAAGTGCTATTCATAACACTGGTTATCCAATAATCCTCCCTATATAATGTCAACACAGTATTTCCTACCTATGGTTGAATCATTCTAGAAAGCTTAGCATATGAAGAATTCAATAAAGACAGACTGTGAGCTGTTAGAAGCTGCAGAAGCACCTGTGCTCACCACAGACCACTGTGAATTTAACTGTAGAAGCTTCTTGGACATGTGTACAAAGAAGGAATTAATCCAAGGCAGGAAAGCATTCTAAATTAAGAATGTCTTTGGGAATTAGTACAAGAAAAAGCCCATCATTCTTTCCTAGATTATGAATAATTGAGTTAGATATATAACCCAATACTTGAAATTTAATTTAATTTTTATGTAATAAAACTACATTATATAACAAAAAATAAGTTTATATGAGTCTTTAAAGTGTAACAGAAGACACATCTACATGTTTGTTATAAGAGGACCTTATTCAGACCATATAAGCCTTTGGTATAAGTAAAATAAACAAGTCAAATATCTTAGATTTGTGATATGACACTTTTTACCAAACTACATTAAGAAAAACATAGTATCCCAAATAACCACAGCTAATATTTTACAATGATGGTGATAAGATTTCCTGTGAACTCCCCAAATACAGCCAGACTTTGGTTTATTTAAGGTCTCCATCAATGTTATACTGCACACTTGAAAGCAAAGATTTATTTCTAGAGTACATAGAGACAATTCAAATTCAGCTCTTCTATATAGTACTTTCAGTAATTATTTTAGATATGAAACAAATGCAAAGACAAAATTAGCATGGTAAAGGAAATTAGAAAAATTAATTAATGAAGCAAATATATTAATAGGCATAAAAATCAAAAGGATTAAAGCAAAGGAGAAAAAAACAAATTTCTACTGATTCCACAGAATTTAACCTCCATGAATATTCAATATCTATGTTCCTCTGTACAACTTGAATTACTAGATGGTAGAAAGATTATCTAGTTAAAAGTTTTCATTATAAATAAAGATCAAAGGATATGACAGACATACACAAATAGCCTTTTAAATTTTTACATTTCACAAATACATGGTCCATTTTAGCTATAAAAATAAGGGTGAATACAATGTTGGAGAAAAGCTCGAATTCATAGGGTTGAAGATCACAGTAGTGTTAGCTCTTTACGACAACCACATCGCAAACTGAAATCAGTCTTGAAGATTTACTTCATCTGATTAACAGTCCTAAACAAGTTTTCCTGTATCCATTCATTTAGAAAAAATGCAATTATTCAAGCACATATTGAGTGCCTGTTATATACTAACATCGCATACAATTCAGTAGAAAGTAAAGCAAGAAGAGAATGATAAGACTTAGTCTTTTTCCTTGGAATGCTCCTAGTCATAAATTAAATGTGATCTCAAGAGGTAAAAGGGTTTTCAGCGAAAGAAAATATAACCTTGCCTGAGGCAAAGAAATAGATGGAGCAGAGAACTGTTCTCAAGGTATGAACTGTGCCTTAAACAATGAGTAGAAGACAAGGAAAATAATGGGTGCAGTGTGGCAGGAAAACAAATGAGATGTATAAGTTATGAAAGCACAGGATAAACAAGGAACTAAAGAATTACTAATTTGGTTTAGAGCATTTTGGTTAAGGATAAAGCTAAAGAGATTGGAAAAAGTCATCTCCAGATAGCCCTCATAGAACATAAGGTGTCAAGATTTTGTCTGGAGAACTATGAGAAGCCATTAAGTGATTTTGAACACAGATTGTCATGATCAGAATTTCATTTTAGAAAAATTGCTCTAGTAGTAGTGGGAAAGATGGGCTAGAGGGCATTAAGTTTGGTGTTGGAGAACTACTGCAATAGTCAGAAAGTAAAGCACTGAAATCATCACTTACATGAATTCCCACTTTTCTCCGAAGCCTATAGTTAAGAATAAAGGTTAAGTGACTAGGATGTGCCAGTAGAAGAACAATGCGGTGACAAAATTAAAGACAATGGAAAAACATGATTGAGGTGAGTCATGTAGTCCAAGAAGGTTATGAAATGAAGTTAGGCAATATGAAGAATAGGAAATAGTGGTAAGACAAGATTTTGGTTCTCTGACCCCCACCACACTCCAGACTCTTCTGTTACTTCCATGATCATGATACTTTGCAAGGCAAAGGGAGGCTCTCTGGGTAAGTGTGATCTAATTCTATGAACCCTTTCAAAGGAGTGTTTTGTCAATTTGGTGGCAGAGTAGTGGGGAGGCAGTGAGATTGGAACTACAGAAGCATTTGTTGCTGGCTTTGAAGATAGAGGAGATCACATGCTAAAGAATTACGGGCAGTCTTTAGGAGTGGCCTAGCTGATAGTCAACAAGGAAATTACATCTTACCCTGATAGCTACAAATGAAATGAATTCTGCAAACAATGTGAAATGAGTTTGAAAGCAGATTCCCAGAATTTCCATATAAGGATCCAACACCTTGATTTTAGCCCTGTAATACCCAGAGCACAGAACCCAGTCAAGTGTTCTGACCTATAGAACTGTGAGCTAATATAAATGGTGGTGCTTTAAACTGATAAATTTGTGCCAATTTTCTACATAACAACAGAAAATTAATAAAAGAGAGATCAGTTAAACCAGGCACAATGGTGCACACTTCTACTCTCAGAGATTCAGGAGCCTGAGCTAGAAGGATGACAAGCTTGAGGCCAGCCTCAGCAATTTAGTGAGAACCTCAGCAATTTAGAGAGAACCTCAGCAATTTAGAGTCTCACCTTAGTGAGACCCTGTCTCAAAATAAAAATGAAATGGGCTGAGGGTACAGCTCAGTGGCAAAGTGCCCCTGGGTTCAATCCCTAGTACAGAAGAAGAAAGAAAAAAGGCGAAGGAGAAGATGATGATCAGGAGAGGACTGACAGCAAAGAAGCAATTGGTTGAGACTGATATATAAATGATAAGTTTAGGGATATTCCTTAAATATTAAAGTTTAATACTTTGGAGGAAGAGTAGTTTTTTAACTGAATCAGGGAAAACATTGTTGAAACAGTGGACTGCCCTGCACAGTTGTGCGTGCTGTGCATTGCACAACTCCACAGGGCACCACTAGCATAGCAGATATTATATGTTCATATACTTATTACAATAACTTTCTAGCATACGGAAGCAAAGTGCCTTGAGGAAAGAATGTGTTCTTTAATTCATACACAAAATAGCCCTATGTAAGTTACGTAATATTATGAAGTAAAAAAGATAGGTAGAAAGGAGTACAGTCAGACAGCAAGAGTTCCAATTGCAAGACAATGAGTGAAGAAGGACAGTAATGTTCTAAAACTGCCCTATAGAGCCAGGAAGATAATAAGAAATAGGTGTTATAAAAATAGTATAATAATATGGTAAAGTAGCAGTAAGTTAGTTATTGTTTCTTTACACAAAAGATCATATTTCCTTATATCAAAGAATTCTCATATACTATGAACATAAAGTCAGCTCAAAGCATGTGAAGGAATACTAACATGATTACCATTTACTGAATAATTCCAAACAACATATATATATGCAATATATATATATTTGCATATATATATATGCAAACTTTCTTATTCTTACAACAACTTACAATTACATAATATTAAAATGTAGTTACTAATCATCTGCATTTTATAAATGAGAAAACATGCTCAGAGTTAAACAACTTGCTTAAGTTCACAAAGTTAGTAAATGGTAAGACTAGAATTTATAGTTGGGGCATTCTGGCTCTTTGCAGTGTACAAGGATCCTTTGAAACACAAAAAATGTGTAATAGATGCTTCCTCCTCCCTAACCCATTGTGTGTTCTCAATATCCTGTACCTTCAACCTGGATGCCTAGCCACCTTTGTGTTGCCCCAAAGTGGTCAGTTAATCTCCGTGTTCCTGTCCTCCCCCTCATCTGTGCATAGTGTTTGAAGTCTTCGTCTTCAAAAAGGCAATGTCTCAATATTCTATTCACTCCCCCAAGAAAACAGAAGATAACTCCATTGAAGTGCATGTCTCCTCAGGAGCTACACTAAATTGGAGTAATGTCTAGTAAGCAGTTGGAGACATTTTCTGATTTTCATAGCACAGATGGATATGTGTCTGCTTATAATACTGGCTTTGGATACACTGGCTCTGACACAGCTGTGGAAAGTAACCTGGAAGCTGTTCAAAATGATACCCCACTTAACAAACTCCAGCCTTGTGGTATAATAATAGGGAATAATGGTGCCAAAAGTATCTGCAATCTTGGGAGCAGACACATCTGCAAACACTCACATTTTCTCCTACACACCACATGTGCATGTACACTCATGTGCACATGTCTTGGCGCAAAAATGGCCTTTCCAAAGTGCCAAACCTAAAGTGGCCAGCTTCTCACAGGAAATTCCGAATTCAGGAACTGACCAAGAGGTGGAGGTTCTAGACTCCACATACATACCTTGATAATAAAAAATACAGCATATATGAAAATGAATACTGATGACAAACTTGAATTTCTTTAATCTTCTTTTTAAGACCTGGAATTTCCTCATTTAGAGTTCATTTTGTTACATCCGGACAGAAATAGTTTAACTGAATTCAGTAAAATGCAGAAAACTTTATATCCTTATTACTAACATCTAGACTGAAAAAAAGAAACCTCTAACAAATATGACTGTTTTTTTCTGAACTCTCATAGACATTAAAGAGTCACAAACTTTGGTTACCAGTAAAACTGTATTTTGGATCTTTGTTCTGTTTCCCCTAATAATTCATTTTCTCCTGTCATTTAAGAAAGCCTGGATATTATTGTTATTTACAAAGTGCCCACACATTATATGTGATTGTATATTGATGATAATTAAATATTCATGCAGAATGCCAAAAGAATAAACATACTTTGGGTGATATTTCCACAGATTATTATCCAGATAGTTTCAAACCACAAGACTAAAACCTATCAATTTCTAGATGTGCTAAATAGATGAGTATATGTGGTGGCAAAACTTTAGATAATTGCCACAACTCCATCACTTCACTTTTAGCCCACAGAAGGCATCTTTTCATTCTCTTTTACTTGAACAGCAAACCAAAGATGAATTTCTTGACCGTATGATTACATGTATGGATCATAGAGATAGCTTGGTTTTATCAACAAAATCACTGTTGAGTATAGGAGTATATATCTTAGTCTGTTTCAGTCCCACCACTCCCCAGAGAGAAAGAAACTTTCACAGACACATGAATGGGCTTTGTATTTACCTTGTAAATTCAATAGCAATAAAAGTTGGATTTTCCTGGATGCTGTTTATTAGACTTTGGTGGACCAAAATTATCAAAAATTGGTTCTATTCAAAATAATTCATGGGTTCCTTAATGATTTTTAAAATAAATTGTCTATAAACAAGAATTTGGAGTCAACTGCATGTGTTCAGTTTCCAGGTTAAATTATACCTAGCCTCACTTCCCTAATGCGTAACCAACAACTGTAGCTACTTCACCTATACACAAGAAAAGGTGTGAGTAGAACACAGCAATTATAAAGAGGCCATATTTCTGCCAGCTAGACTGTGTATATATTCATTTTGTGTCTTTTTTTTTTTTTTTTTGCACCTGGTGAAGTGCTTCTCCTCGACCCAATGTGCACCAGCAGCAAAGTCTTATGAGGATAGACCATCAACCATTCTGGTATATGCTACTGATGATTCCGACTACATTTAAGCCTCAATCATTTCTTTGTTCAAAGCTGAAGGAAATGAGTATTTATACATAAGCTGTTCTTGGTCCTAAAAAACCTGATTTCCATACTAATGAATGACCCAATTTATAGTTCAACAAAAATGACTTCTCCTTGGCAAAAGGAATATATGTCACCCAACAAAGAGGCTGATTCAAAAATGCCCCACTCCCCACCACAACCTGGCTTAGAAGGCAAATGAGGAATAGACTCCTGGATTGGAAGAAAAAAGAAAAATTCTTAAGATCTCTCTCTCTCTCTCTCTCTCTCTCTCTCTCTCTCTCTCTCGTCTCCTCATTTCCCCCAACTCTCTCATCAATTATAAACACATACACCCCTCATGCATACTTGCTCACATGCAAACGACGGACTCTCACACTCAAATTTTCATATACTCAGATTTGTTTGGACTTGTACACATATACACACACACACATGAACATGCAGTTATGAATTTTCCCACCTACTCACATTAAATCCAAGGCTCTCATACTCATATTCACTCACACCCACTCACACACAAACATCACTAAAACATAAATTTGCCGCTATTCATAAAGTCTTTTTCATATTTTCCACCAAACTAAGCATGATTTTTTTATAACTGCCTTTTCCTTTCTGATTTGATTCTCTCACTGAACCTCTAGAATCTTCTTTGGTTCCTTATACTTACAGATATACATTACTACTGATTACCCTTTTTATCCCTGTGTCTAGAGTCAAATTCATAAACCACAAGCTGTTTTCCAGGGCTTCTGGGGGTATGAAAGAAGAAAATAAGAAGGAAAGCTTCACTCTTTCCCATTCCCCTTTTCCACATAAAAATTCACAAAACTAGGAGCAATGGATTGTAGTCACTTACTTATTACTTTTGAATTAAGTCAATTTTTCAAATATATCTTGGCTATCAAGTACATGCTTTTACCAGTTTGCAGAGAAAAATGAAAAACTGACAACCTTAAAAGAATATCTTGTGCATGATGATTTTGTAAAGTGCTTCCATAGTTTTTATTGTTGCTTTGTAATTATATATAATAGTAGGATTCATTATGCTGTATTTGTACATGCACCTAACATAATTTGATCAATCTCATTCTCCAGCACCTTTTCTTTCCCTCCCCTCCTCTATCCCCCTGATATGCTTGCTCTACTCTACTCCACACTTTTAATTTCAATCTTAATCATCTAAGAAGAATAACTAATTTGGCAATAGGCATTATAACTACCTATACATACAATATCTTCTTTTATGCTCACACTATTTATTTGATATAGTTGCTGTGTCTCCTTATCTTAGAGATGAAGAAACTGAGGTTTGACTGAATAATACAGGGGAGGAAAGCTTTGCTTTCTCTCCTAATTCATTCAGATCTTTTGTTCCTTCTCAATTTCTCAAATGAGTTGCTAGTTTGGGTGGTGTCCATAACACTCTGCAAACAAAATTTCTTTTAGTTGGGGAAACTACTAAAAGGTCACTCAGATGCTTGTTATGATACACCTTGGCAATATGATTAGCCAAGTTCCCCCTCAAAACCTGACTACTTGATCTCTTATGTCTTCCTCATATGTACCATCATCTCATGATTATTAACCATGGCTTACCAGAGGCTATCACATTCCCAAGCTCTTACTATAGTGATGACAGAGTAAACCCAATGCCATTGTAGTTTATCCTATGTCAGACCATTCAGCAGTGATAACAATTTCTCTTGCTGTTTGCCCTTGAACAAAAGTTCATCTAGCACCTTAAGAATTTAGTCCTTCACAAGCTCACAGGAATCTTTTTCTCCTTCATTTTCTTTTCTTTAAAGGAGTAAACATGACGAATAAAAGGAAGGACTACTATTCTGACACTTGATGACAGCAACTCTTTTTATGCTTCAAAATTATTCCCACTTGAAAGAGTCCAACTCTAAGAAACAAAATTTCAGAAATATTCATTTCCTAGTCATTGATCCTGACCAGAAAACAATCTCATCCTGCTGTGACATTAAAGAAATATCAAACTGATACACAGAAGCAACTTTCAGAGCAACTAATAAATATTATATTTAAATATAGATATTAAGGAATTAAAGCACAAATTGATGCCATATGATTCCACTTACACTTTAAAAACACCTATTTAACTATTGTCTCCTCAATAAAGTACACAGTCACTAAATATCAAGTCTAGCAAAGAAACATCCAGGTTTAACCTGGATGATTGCATTTAATCCTCCTAACCATCCCAACACAAATACATATTATTAAATTTATTTGAGAGTTTAGGAGACAGAAGCTTAGAAATGTTAAATAACTTACAAAGCTATGCATCTAATAAAAAGCAGAGCTAGGATTGGAATACAGATGTTCTGATTTCAAAGTCTTGCATTCTTTCCATTTTACAAAAGTGTTTCCATAAGAATACATGAGGTTATCTCCCTATTTCTAGTTCCTATATATCAATTTATTGAACATAAGACATTTCTGTAAAAGAACCCACTCTTTCCTTAAATCATCTAAAGTTTTCATTCTGTGTTTCACCTAACCAGTTCTGAAAAGGGATATTTGAGGAGTTATCCTAGGACAGTACAACTGCAACATCAACAGTACAAATTCATGGGATCCACACCAGATTTACTGCATTAGAATTGCTGGAAGTAGGCCCATAAACTTCTGTTTCGACAGACCTCCAGGTGATTCTGATGCCCATACAAGTTTGAGAACCACCTAACCACTTTCATTGAACTAGCTGCAATTTTAAAACCTGGCATTAAATTAATCATATTCCCAGAAAATGATAGCTTAGAAGCTGATTCAATTGTTCCCTTTGATTAAAATCCAATAATAGAACAACATTAGAGATTTATTTTCTCAAAAATAAAATCAGCCTTCAGGAGTGTCTCCATTCAAGTAGTAGCAATTTGTCTTACAAAATCTCACAAAATGATCTGACCCTACTCTACCCCCCAATACATTTTGGCATGTATCAATTTTCTTTGCATTTGTGTGGGATAACATAATGTTTCATGTAATTTATTTTACTAAGTAAAAACTTCTAATTTTCAACAGAGTGCTCTAGCCCAGTTATTATATCAGAAAACATAATCTTCACTGTGAATTCTAGCATCAAATTTCATCTGTATGGTTTGGTTCTCAAGGACCCACAGTTCTATTTTCCCACCTTTGATTCCTGTCCCTAACTTTGATTTTCCATTAAAACCACAATTCTGTTAAGTTTCATAACTAACCAGCAGTCAGTCATTCCCATCTGTGTACTCTTGCTTATTTTGCTTTCTCTTTTGGGAATTCCCTTTCTTCTCCCTCTTCTTATCGAAGCTGTATCTGTCTTTCAAGGTTCATTTCAAACACTATTGATCCTACTTCAGAAAAACAGCTCTCGGAAGTTAAAATATGTATATACATATATACACATATACATACATTTATACTATATATATGTATTACACATATGAGAACTGCTGGGGGTTGTATTACTGGGGTTCTATCACATATATATATAAATATATATATATATACATACATATACATATATATGTACAAACAAATACACACACACGGGCTTTGGAGTCAGAGATATTTGAGCCTCAGACCTGACAGAATATTTACCATATGACCACAGGCAAGTTTGTTGACCTTGATAAGCCTCAGTTTCCTCTTCTGTAGAGTGGGTATAATTAAAGCCTACTTTGAAATTTTGCCATGTGGTTTCAATACCAAAGCATACCTGATTCTCTAATGAACCTTTCAAAAATTCTTGGTGAGTGATCAATGTGATCTGAGAGCTTCTGAAAGGGTCATAATGAACATTAATCTCTCACTTTGCTGAAATTTGAGAGCAGTTGTAGTCTGCATCACACAATTGGCCCGCCCACAGAACTCTCTTATTCATGTGGAGCACCCCTATTCTGAAAATCTGAAATCTGAAATCTGAAATGTGCCAAGATTCAAATTGTTTTGAAAATTAACATGATACTACAGTAGAAAATTTCACAGCTGACCTCATGTGACAAATCTCAGTCAAAACACAAGGGCACAAAAAATATTATATAAAATTACCTTCAGGCTATGTGTATCAGGTATATATGAAACATAGATGAATTTTGTGTTTAAGTTTGGATCCCATCCCCAAGATATGTCATTATAAATATGTAAATATTCCAAAATCTGAAAATATCCAAATTCCAAAACATTTCTGGTCCCAAGCATTCCTGGTAGGAGTTATTCAGACTGTATTATCTCTTATTCTTCCAAATGAATTTCATGCTTGCTTGCTCTATTTCTATGAGGTCCGTCAATGGGGATTTAATTGGAGTTGCATTGAATTTGTACAATGCTTTTGGTAGTATGGCCATTTTTTATTTATTTATTTTTTTGGTACTGGGGTTTGAACCCAGGGGCACTCCACCACTGAGCCACATTCCCAGTCCTATTTTGTATTTTATTTAGAGACAGAGTCTCACTGAGTTGCTTAGGGCCTCGCTAAGTTGCTGAGGCTGGCTTTGAACTCGCGATCCTTCTGCCTCAGCCTCCCACATGCTGGGGTTACAGGCGTCCACCACCGCATCTGGCAGTAGTATGACCATTTTGACAATATTAATTCTGCCTATCCAAGATCATGGGAGATCTTTCCATCTTCTCAGATGCCCTTTAATTTCTTTCTTTAGTGTTCTGTATTTCTCATTGTCGAGGTCTTTCACCTCTTTCATTAGATTGATTCCCAAGGATTTTATTTTATTTTTTGAGGCTATTGTGAATGGTATAGTTTTCCTAATTTCTCTTTCAGAGGATGTGTCACTTATGAATAAAAATGCATTCGATTTATGAGCATTAATTTTATATCCTGCTATTTTACTGAATTCATTTATGAGTTCCAGAAGTTTTCTGGTGGAATTTTTAGGGTCTTCTAAATAGAGAATCATGTCATCAGCAAATCGGGATACTTTGAGCTCTTCTTTTCCTATTCGTATTCCTCTAATTTCTTTGGTCTGCCTAATTGCTCTGGCTAGAATTTCAAGGACGATGTTGAATAGAAGTGGTGAAAGAGGGCATCCCTGCCTTATTCCAATTCTCAGGGGGAATGCTTTCAATTTTTCTCCATTTAGAATGATGTTAGTTGTGGGCTTAGCATACATAGCCTTTACAATGTTAAGGAATGTTCCTACTATCTGTATTGTTTCTAGTGTTTTGAGCATGAATGGGTACTGTATTTTATCGAATGCTTTTTCTGCATCTATTGAAATAATCATGTGATTCTTAACTTTGAGCCTTTTGGTGTGGTGAATTACATTTATAGATTTCTGTATGTTGAACCAACCTTGCATCCCTGGGACGAAACCTACTTGATCATGGTGCACTACCTTTTATATGTTTTTGTATGCGATTTGATAAAATTTTGTTAAGAATTTTTGCATCTATGTTCATTAGGGATGCTGGTCTGAAATTTTCTTTCCTTGATGTGTCTTTGTTTTTGGTATCAAGGTGATATTAGCTTCTTAGAATGAGTTCAAGGGTTCCCTCCATTTCTATTTCATGGAATACTTTCAGGAGTATTGGAATGAGTTGTTCTTTGAAGGTCTTATAGAACTCACCTGAGAATCCATCTGGTCCTGGACTTTTCTTGGTAGGTAGGCTTTTGATGACTTCTTCTATTTCATTGCTTGAAATTGATCTATTTCACAATACCAGAACTTCAAATATACTACAGAGCAATAGTAATATAAATGGCATGGTATTGGTATCAAAATAGCAAGGTAGACCAATGGTACAGAGTAGAGAACACTGAGACAAACCCACAAAAATACAGTTTTCTCACACTAAACAAAGGCGCCAAAAACATACAATGGAAAAAAGATAGTCTCTTCAACAAATGGTGCTGGGAAAACTGGAAATCCATATGCAGCAAAATGAAACTAATCCCCTATCTCTCACCCTGCACAAAACTCAACTCAAAATGGATCAAGGACCTAGGTATTAGACCAGAAACTCTGCACCTAATAGAAGAAAAAGTAGGTCCAAATCTTCATCATATCAGCTTAGGACTAGACTTCCTTAATATGACTCCCAAAGCACAAGAAATAAAAGCAGGAATCAATAACTGGGATAGCTTCACACTAAAAAGCTTTTTCTCAGCAAAGGAAATAATCAACAATGTGAAGAGAGACCCTACAGACTGGGAAAAAAATCTTTGCCACACACACTTCAGATGGAGCACTAATATCCAAAATCTTTAAAGAACTCAAAAACTTTACACCAAGAATACAAATAACCTAATCAATAAATGAGCTAAGGAAATAGACAGATACTTCACAGAAGAGGATCTACAAGCAATCAACAGATATATGAAAATATGTCCAACATCTCTAGTAATAAGAGAAATGCAAATCGAAATCACCTTAAGATTTCATCTCATCCCAATTAGAATGTCTATTATCAAGAGTACAGGCAACAATAGGTGTTGGCGAGGATGTGGGGAAAAAGGTACACTCATACATTGCTGGTGGGGTTGCAAACTGGTACAGCCACTCTGGAAAGCAGTATGGAGATTCCTTAGAAAACTCAGAATGGAACCACCATTTGACCCAGTTATCCCACTCCTTGGCCTATTCCCAAATTTCTTAAAATCAGCATACTACAGTGATGCAGCCACATCAATGTTTATAGCAGTCCAATTCACTATAGCGAGATTGTGGAACCAACCTAGATGCTCTGCAATAGATGAATGGATAAAGAAACTGTGGTATATATACACAATGGAATATTATTCAGCCATAAAGAATAATAAAACTATGACATTTGTAGGTGAATGGACGGAGTTGGAGAAGATCATGTTAAGTGAAATACACCAATCCCCCAAAACCAAAGACCAAATGATTTCTCTTACATGTGGTTGACAATCCATAAAGGGGTCTGGGGGAAGTAAGGGAAGAATGGAAGAAGGATGGATAGTGTAGACTGAAATGAGGGGTGGGGAGGGCGTGGGGAAGGAAAGATAATGTAATGAGACAAATATCATTACCCTATGTACATGTAGGAATACGCAAATGGTATGACTCTACTTCATTTACAACCAGAAAATCTATAATTGTACTCCATTTGTATACAATGAATCAAAATTTTAACAAAGAAATAAAAAAACAAACTATTATTATATCATGATTACATTTGAATATGGATTCTAGAAGACTGAAGAGTGAAGAAATCTGACACAAGAACTTGAGAACTAAGATCTCCAATGATGGAAATTTTAGAACGTTAGATCAACAATGTATTGTATGGGACTGGTGCATTACCATTAGGTAAAATATGTTACTAATATTGAATTATAAAATATGTGGATAGTTTTATTTTTAATAGAAATTAAAGAGGATTCAAGGTTATCTATATAGTTACAAGAATTTCATTCACTTCCATTCAAATGGAGTACAACTATTGTTTTTCTGGTTGTACACAAAGTAGAATCATACAATTTGCATGTTCATATATATACAAATGTGCATTTTTGAATGGGAAACAAAGAGTGAAGTTATAGTGTGTTCCTAACTCTGGTTACACACATGATTACCATCTTTCAAAATGTGAGAACCACTGGCATGAAGGGCATGAAGTGATGACCTACAAAGGTAAGAGGACAGCTTGAGATGACATAACTCTCTTGCTACTTGCCTACTACCCCTTCTCTCACTAACTTTGTTGGCACAAAATTAAGAAACAGAAGATATGGCCATTAGCAAACTGTTGAGCTGGTTATTCCTGAAGACTCCCTCAATGAGAGCCTGTACTTTAATGAAAAACTATGCACTCTAGAAGAAAGACATCATGAATTAGCTAGGATAATGCTAACATTCATTTGGATTGATACTCTGAACAAGCTACTATTTTAAAAAAAAAACAGCTTTCTTTCTCTGATCAAGGCAGAAATAGAAGTTCCATTACAAACAGTCCAGCATGTTCCTCTAGCAAAAGATAAGAGAGGTCCTCTTGGACCCTGATGTGTATTTTAGCAACCTCTGCTAGAATGGTGGAATGTTGCAGAGGTCTAAGTATTTACAAAACATGAACTTAGAGCTGAGACCAGAAACATGTCCTCAAAAATTGACAGAATGGTTAAGAATATAAACTTCCTCTAATTCATATTTTAATCTTGCTCCATTAATGTGGTCTGAATTCCCCACTTCCTTCCATGAGAGTCTAACCTCCTGCTTTGAATCCTGATACATGTTGATTGCAAAAAAGATGATTCTTTGCTCTTCATTTAACTGAAGGTAAGAAAAGTAATTAATAATAAGTCATAAGAACAATATCAGATACTAGTTTGAAACCTTGACTTTATTCTAGATTTCTTTCCATCTCTGACTCCCTTTTTTCCATTTTGTCCAGATACTATCAAATCTCCTGAAATATCTTCCAGACCATTCCCCCTCTTTAATATTCTATGGCCATTGACACTGTCTGAATTTTAGCCCTCTGACTTCTCGTCTGAACTTTTGCAAGGGACTCACAAATGCTTATCATCATACCAACAGTCTCTGTAGTACAGACAAAGATAAAATCACCCTGAAATAGTTTTAAACCACAAAACACCTATTACATGGTGTCTTGATTTTTATTTTCAAGTTTTCTTAACAAAAACCTTCAAGTGATCTCAGGAATGAAAAGGCTATATCAAAATCTGCAAAATGCTGTACAAAAATACTTTTTTTAAAGGTTACAGGTTAAGCAGTATTGGGTGGGTAATATTAGATCCACCATTTAACCCATAATGTTTAGGTTTATATGTGAGAGTGAGTACTGTATGCATTACTTAAAACACAGAGAGAGCTAACGCATTACTTGCCAAGCTCACATCCTGTCTTTATGATATCAAGACTCTGTCAGTGGTTCAAATCTTTTTTTTTAAAGTGAAGCAGTCATATTCACACTAGCTTAGGATTATAATGATGTGTGCAAAGAAATTTAACCTTGGTGTTAGGGTTAAAAAACAAAACTATTCATAAAAACTGTAACTAAAATAAGTTGTCAAGAAATATACATTACAAAATTATATAAATTTGCAATTAAGAAAGATAGCACCTTTCTTTCTATTCCAGACTGTTCTGTACCCTCTTAATGATTCCCTATTTCTACCACATAATTATATTATAAAATTTTGTTGCAGTTATTGTTATTATTTAAATAGCATTTAAATAGTATTGAACAGTAGTAATAGCAGCATTTCATAGCTCGTTTACTAATCAAAATTTGCATACATCATCTCATTTACATCATTCCCACTTAAAAGAAATAATATCCTTAACATTGGTGAGGACAAAAAGAGACAACTTCTTGTAATACAGAAAGCACTGGACTCAGAGCAGTGGTCAAGTCCTTGTTCTAGAATTCATGTTATAACCTTGAATATAAAGCAAGACACCTGTTTCCTCACCTCCAAGAAATGGGAGAGTGGGACAAATAATATTTAAATAGCTTCTGGTGCTTAAATTTTTGATTTCATGGATAAAAACAATAGGTTCCAAAATGAAAACCACATACCCACACTTAAAGTGAACACATTTATTATTATCTTTTACCTTCCCAAAATTAAAATTAGGTCCCCCTTCACATAATTGAAGCATAGGAAAGATTGATTATGTAACAACAGCAATTTTGCCCTGCTGCACTTTCTAATCACACTCCAATCAGTTATTTCACCTTTACATTGAGAAAAATTGTGAAGATAACTAATGGGCTACCCATTACAAACTTCACTCTGCTGCCTTGCAACATCTGTTACTCTTGTCCTGTAGACTAATACAGGGCAAGTACTTCCCCCATGTGATTGCTCTATGATTAGTGGAGCACAGCTACATTTTCAAATTAGTCTTCCTTTCTCTAGAACGAACATTCACAATTCCTCCAGTCATTTTATACACCACAGGATTTTCAGACCTTAAATTACCCAGGACACCCTTCTCTTGAAACACTCCAATTTGTCCATTGCTCTATCAAAATGGATAACTGACCACAGCTCTAGTAGACATACAGCAATAATTTTAGTGTCTTCTAAATCTTGCATTTTTTAAAGAATTGGATGAAAGCTAAGGACATTTTTCAGAGAAAGATATAGATACAGATAAACAGATTCACAGTTGGCATATTATCAGTAGTTTCACCAATCCCCTGATGTATACCTATGCATGCCATATGAAGAATCCCTACTATAGATATATCTAGAACATAGGAGGGCTACTATTTTTGGTGATCTTATTACTGTATTCCCCTTAAATACACAGTGCCATTTTCATCCTCTAAAGAAAGCAAAGGTACTTAAAAAATCAGCTTATGGTAGAAATACTGATACAATTGCCATGCATATTTTCAGATTTGTGAGAATTCAACTATGACATAATCTAACCTGTCCCCCTCTCAATTTAGTTTCAAAAACACATTATCAAACAAACATTCTGCCTCCCCTCAAAGTACCACTTCACACTAATGGACCCACCAGCACCAGGCAATAACTCAGATGATACATGTTAAATAGCAAGATAATGATTCACCCTTAGCATGAGGAGCAATCAAGCAGAAAAGATAGTCATGCAACCCGACATACTTCCATGCTTCAAAGAGGTGGTTTCCAGTATTCAGGCTTCCACTGAATAGAGCACATTAATACTCAGTTGAATAAGTTAGATGTACTCACAGACTGAATAGCAATCTATTTAATGTCACTTATTTCCTCAGGTAGAATAACATTTTTGCTATGGCTATTCATTAGGAGCAGAGAACATGTGGCTACAGATGCCTCATTCTTGATATTGCTACTGATCTACTAGAACACTTGCCAAAAAATTTAGAATAGTTCATTTTTGGAACCTGTTCTACATCTTAGTGTCATGTTAGTGTTGAAAATAAAAGCAAAGAGCTAATTGTTGTCCCACAAGTGTGATTATATAAACCTGACATAACCCTTGCTGGCCTGTTTTCAATGATTGCTAAGTGTGCTAGATTAAATTTTAACCCTAAGTGTCACTATTGCCTACTACAGCTCCTCTCAGTAAAGACAAAGTGTACATCCCCTCTCCTTTATTTTGGGCTTGACCATGTGACTTACCTTGTCCAGTGGAATGTGAGCAGAAGAGACAGTATGACAGCTTTAAGCTGGAGCTGTAAGAGGAAATATAGGTTTCTGGTTGCCTTCTCCCACCTCTAATGTCGCCAATGAAAAAGTCATACCTTAACTGACCTGACCAAGAAACATTGAGAAGACTCAGACCCAACCTGCATCTAAAGCCACCCAGCTGATCCAAGCCTAGATCACCTGACACTCAACTAACCCACAGATATATGGGCAAAATTAATGCTTACTCTTACATGAAAGTCATATTTTGTAGTGACTTTTAAGAAGGTATGATATACTAAGATCTTTGATTTTACAACGTTCCCCTTTTGTCTGGAAAAATGCACACAAACACACACACACACACACACACACACACACACACACACACACATCCATGCACTCAACAAATCTTCTGAGTACTTACATTGTGCCTGGCACTGTATTAGACACAAATGGTGTCAGAATATGTCATGGTAATAAGTTATCCTTATTGTTACTCTCTATCAGTTTGGACTTCTTAATACCTCTTACACCTCTTGACATAGCTGGAACTCTGGTAGTGTTGTCACAAAACCAGAACAAGAATCATTTGACTTTATTTAGCTATGCACCATTGATGGGCTACATCACCTATAAGAGCAATTCATAATTGTAAACTAATGCTTTACTTTTCTTACTCAAATGAAATTCTTCTTGCTGGTAACATTTTCCAGGTAACTGAAGTTTGTATCTCAAGCTGAGGAATTTGAAGCACATTGGAGGTAAATGGTATTAGCCACTTCCCTTTCATCTCAAATGACATGGAACATAATTTAATATTTTCTCAATGACTTAAGGCAATCATTATGAACCACAATTATTGCACTATGCTGTAATATGGCTCTCTGTCTGTCTCCATATTTCTTTTTCTTTCTTACTCTGTCAACTATCTAGTCTTTTTCTGTCACTCAACCTGCCTCTAATAATCTTCTTCCTCTATTTAGTTTCCTGCTTCTCAGCCAGTTAACCAAGTTTTAAGAAGTGTGTTTTTAAAAGAAACAAAAAGATTCAGATTATGGCACCCTGACTATCTCATATTAAATGCAAAGTTTTTTGAATGGTCTTAATATTAATAAGCCTTGAACTTTACAATTTTTTCATGCCAACTTTGGGGTTCAAGGCTAATTATTATAAAGAACTGAAGTGATTGTACGAAAGTCTGATGTTGCAGGTGGCTTAATGTACTTCATATTTTATTGTGCTTTAGGGACATCTGAAGTGGTTTTCTTTGTAGATAATCTAACTTAATAATCACAATGGTGTTCAAATAGCCAGATGGAGAGGATTTTAGGACTAAATGGATCCCCACTGTAGTGTGCAAGCAGAGAATTTTCACATCTTTCCAAATACTTAGTAAGATTACATAAAGTCAACAGTTGGAGACCTAAAACCTCAGTCACCATGCAGCTATAAGCAGTTTAAAAAAAAAACATAAGCACCTGAAACAAGATATGGCTATAGGTATTTAGCCATGGCAATTCATAAGTGAATTTAGCAGGCAAAATAATATTTTGGAGTAGAAAGAGACACTTACTGAAAACTCTTCTTTTTTGGATTTGGAATTTCTGCTTCAATTTTACAGAATTTTATTTAAGTAAATAAGACCAAATTATACTATACATTGGTTTACTTTTAAGAGCAATAGTTGAATTAATTTCTACTTCTCAGAATCAACTTATTCTTTATTTGGAAAACACAAAAAATGTGAAACATTTATATTGCCATCTTTTTGGCCCTATTTGGGATTACTTCATTTCAAAGTGTGCACCAGACACTGTTGTGTCTGATGTTACCATTATATTTTCCTGTCACGTCTAACACAGTACCTGGGACATAACAAGCACTCAATAAATGTCTGATGAATCAATGCATTTATAAAATCATCAGTTTTATAAATTAGTCGCTGTTTCTTCTAGTTACATCTATTATAGAACCAAAAAATAGAACTAAATTTAATAAATCCCTAGCCTATCATTTACCAAGCTATTTGCATTAACCATGACTTACTATTAATTGCTTTCTGTGTAGGAAATGTCCAACTATGGCATGGAGAAAAGAAAGCAGATACAAGGAGAAAAAGCAAGTGGGAAAAGCAGCAATTACTCTGAAGTAGAACTAATTGTTCCAAATCCATTGCCTTCGGCTTCAGTTCACATAATAACTGTTTCTGTGCTCGCTTTGACTATACGTTGCATGTTAGTTCCACAGCCAGAAAGCAACAAAATCCAAATTCCTTTTGCTTCCTGCCATGTACAGTCTGTGCACATAGCCAGTAAATGGTTCAAACGCTCCCACAAAAGCCTGTTCCAGCTGTGGGTTCTATTTGCCATATGTGGGGCTATGTAGAAACAGTTCCTGAGAGTAAGTCTTAGCTATGGGGAGTGGGGTCCTCATCTGTTCCCATAATTTCCTCTGTCAGTGTTTACAGATTTATGACATGAAAGCATGAAGTAGTTTCGATTTTTTGTTGATATTTCACTCTTGAATCTACATAGCTCTCTGAGCAATTTTGTTGCCACAGGTAGACATTTGCACATAATGCACACATACAAATTCAACAACCCTATGGTCAGAGTCCTCTAACATCTGCCTAAACACCACTCATCATAAATTTAGTTATTTAATAAAATCTCAAAATCATCTATTTTCCATTTGCTTTAGCTATTGTAATTTACAGAATTCATGTGATAGATTCTTTAAAATGTTCTGTCTTCATTTGTTTTATATTGCTAGAAAAAAGGTAGAGTAAAAAATTGTTTTCCAATATTTCACACCCATCTCTCAAACTTATCCCCATCAAAAAATCTATCACTATTAAGGTAAAAGGCATATATATATATATATATATATATCTCAAAGAAAATAATCAACAGAGTGAAGTGACAACCTATAGCATGGGAGAAAATATTTGCAAACCATACATGTGTAAGGAATTAATCTCCAAAATATATAAGGAACTCAAACAACTCAATACCAAGACAACAAATAACTCAAGTAATAAAAGGAACTGTATAGACATTTCTCAAAAGAAGACATACAAATGCCCAACAGGTATATGAGAAAATGTTCAACATCACTAATTGTCAGGGCAATGCAAATTAAACAACAATGAGATATTATTTCACACCTGTTAAAATGGCTATTCTCAAAAATATAAAAATATTAGTGTTACCAAGAATGCAGAAAAAGTGGAATTCTTGTGCACTGTCGGTGGGAATATAAATTAGTATATCTGTTACAGAAAACCATATGGAGGAGGAAAACCATGGAAGAACCGTATGGAGGTTCCTCAAATAATTAAAAATAGAACTATCTTATGATCTAGTAATCAAACTACTGAGTATTCAAAGGATATGAAATCAATATATTGAAGAGATATCTGAACTTTCATATTTACTGTTATTCAGAATAACCAAGATATGGAATCAACCTAAGTGTCTATCATGGATGGATGGGAAAAGAAGAAGATACACACGCACACACACGCGCGCACACACACACACAAATACACACACACACACAAACAAATAACGGAATAATATTCAGCCATAAATAGAAGGGAATCCTGCCATTTGCAAAAACATGGATAAATGGTGAACATGGAGGACATTATGTGAAATAAAACAAACCCAGGCACAGAAAGATAGTGAATGATCTCATTTATACATGGAATGCAATAAAGTAAATCTCACAGAAGCAGAGAGTAAAATGGTAGTTACTAGAATCTAGGGGTGGAGAACCAGGGAAGTGGATTTTGGTAAAAGGATACAATTTTTCAATTAGATAAGAGGAATAAGTTCAAGAAATACATTGCATAATGTGCAACTATAGCTAATAACTACATATTATATTCTTGAAAACTGCTGAAAGCATATTTTGTTTTCTCACCACAAATAAATAAGAATGTGAAGTAATATATACATTAATCAGCTCCATTTAGCCATTCCACAATGTATACATATTTTAAAATATCATATTTGACACAAAAAATCCACAATTTTTATTTGTAAATTAAAAATAAATCATAAAAATACTACTGTATACAGACCATCTAAATATATACAATTATTACTCCAAACATGTAAATTAGTCCTAAGCTGTTTTACAGATTTACTTCAGTTGTAACACAAACAGTGGTAGAAATTGGTTCACAACTGTATAAATGAATTCTAAAATTATTTGAAAGATTGAATAAATTAAAAATGTTAAGACTTTTAAAGCAAAGCACTAAAAATGGAGTTGACTTACCAAACTTTATATGTATTATAAAACAAAAATAATAAAACATTCTTCAGCATACTACTTTAAAAACTGACAGTCAAATTAATGAAACAAGTAAGATGGAACAAAAATCTAGCCTATTTTGTAGCATAAATAAAATTTTTGTACATGAAAACATGCTACATGTTTTGGGTAGAGGATCAAATAGTATTAAATAGTTTTTATTGGGAAATATGAAGGTAGATGCTTATCTCAAGACTCAATCTCTCTCAGAAAGACCTAGGTTAAAGATATTAATCATCATTACATTTGTATGCATGTCATCATTACATTTGTATGTACATTTGTACATCAACTGTTAAGATTTGAGCCTGTATATGTGTTAGTTAGCGTTTCATCACTGTAATCAAAATACCTGACAAGAACAACTTAAAGAAGGAAAAGTTTATTTTGGCTCAAGGTTTCAGAGATTTTTGTCCTTGATTGACTGAATCCAAGGCAGAAACATCATGGTAAGAGGGTGTGGTAGAGGAAAGTGGCTCAGCTCATTGCAGCAAGAAAGCACAGGGTGTGGGAAGTGGCCAGGGACAAAATATAGTCCCCAAAAGCGTGCCCCAGGAACCTACTTCTTTTATTCATGCCCTGCCTACTTACAGTTGGCACCCAACAGTTCATTAAAATCACTAATCATAATCCAAGATTCGAAAAGAGGGAATCTGATTCTCTGGGAAGCAGTCTCTACTCCTCATCGAGCCCCTGCTCTTTACCACATCTATCTACCTCCATCACCTGCAGTCTACCAGCCTAGTGCTACATTTGAGTGCAGATTGCTCACTGACGGCCGCCTATCATCCGTCACTTGCCTGTCTGCCTGCCTCTGGCCTGCCCATCGCCTGCCTCTCACCTACTCATTGCCCACCAACCGAGGTTCACCTGCCAATCATCCACCAGTAGCCTGCGGAGCCTGCGGACCGTCAGTGGATCGCCAGCTGCCTGCTGTTGCCTGGAAATTCACCATCACAGTACCCACAGGTTTGGTTACACATGGCTGCCGCCATTTTGGGAAAAAAAAAAAAAAAAAGCCAGGAGCTGCAGGACTGCCAGCCTGAATGACAGCACCCTGCGTCCAGGACCCCCAGTTTGACTGACAGCAGCCCACCTCCAGGGGCCCAGCCTGACCGACTGCACCCCACACAGTCTCGGTGCCCACACCCTGCGCTGCAGCTCACCATTTGCCAACACGTTTAGAAACCAGTGCAGCCATTTTGGATTATCCACAAAAACTGTCATTAGGTGGGGCAAATCCCATCCTGAGACGCCCACTGGAGACTGGAAGCCCATTGTCAGGTACCTCTCATGCCTCAGGCTACTAAAGACTGGGAGGTTTGAATAGGATATGATGGTTAAAGTGTATATTTTTTTCTCCTTTGTGATAGCTTTTAAACTTTTATTTCTATACTTTTCTTGCTCTCTACTTTCCTTTTGTTTACCTATTTCCTCAAGGGCTTTTTCTCACTCTTCCTATGATCTAGAATTTCTTCTTACTCTTTTCTTATACTGTTAACAATTACAGCCTACACCCCTCCCCATCCTCTTTGTCCTCCATTAGAAACTGGAGTCCTTAATGCAAATCTGTTTGTTATACTGTAGATAATAATAGAACTCATCCTCTGTTTATTATGACAATATTGTAACAATATTGTAACAAAAAGACTACTGTAACAATAGTCTTCATAGGGGCTATTTGGTTTACAGCTGCATATTGTCTGTACTAGGTGTTGCTAATATTGATTCCCTCCCTTAAAGAAGAATTTCAGATAATGATAGGGTCACTAAGCCTATAGGGCAGAAACTACAATACCCTAGATCTGCATTGCTGGAGGGGAAGATACATGAACAACATGAAAAAACAAGGGAGGAAAGTGTTCCAAACAAACCAAGATTCTACACTAACAGAATCCAATGACGGCATAGTAGAAGAAATGCCAGAAAAGGAGTTCAGAATATACATGATTAAAATGTTCAGAGAAGCAAATGATGAGTTAAGAGAGCAAGTGCAGTCAATGATTGACCATTCCAATAAGCAGCTGAAAGAGCAACTACAGGAAACAAAAGATCACCTCAACAAAGAGATAGAGATTTGGAAAAAGAACCAAACAGAAATCCTTGAAATGAAGGAAACAATTAACCAAATTAAGCACTCAATGGAAAGCATCACCAACAGACTAAATCACTTAGAAGACAGAACCTCAGAAAATGAGGACAAAATATTGAATCTTGAAAATAAAGTTACCCAAACAGAGAAGATGGTAAGAGAGCATGAACGGAACCTCCAAGAACTATGGGATATCATGAAAAGACCAAATTTAAGAATTATTGGGATTGAGGAAGGCACAGAGATACAAACCAAAGGAATGAACAACCTATTTAATGAAATAAAATCAGAAAATTTCCCAAACCTGAAGAATGAAATGGAAACTCAACTGCAGGAGGCTTACAGAACACAAACGCACAAATTTACAGCAGATCCACACCAAGACATATTATAATGAAAATGCCTAATGTACAAAATAAAGATAGGATTTTAAAGACTGTGAGAGAAAAGAAACAGATTACATAGAGGGGGAAACCAATACGGATATCAGCAGATTTCTCAGCCCAGACCCTAAAAGCTAGAAGGGCCTGGAACAATATATTTCAAGCTCTGAAAGAACATGGCTGCCAACCAAGAATCCTATATCCAGCAAAACTAACCTTCAGATTTGAAGATGAAATAAAATCCTTCCATGACAAACAAAAGTTAACGGAATTCACACATAGAAAGCATGCACTACAGAACATTCTCAGCAAGATATTTCATGAGGAAGAAACGAACAACAACAATGTAAGTCATAAAAGGGGGGAACTATCCTAAAAGAAAAGCTGATTAAAGGAGAAACCAAGTCACATTAAAAACCAAATCTAAGCCAAAATGACTGGGAATACAAATCATATTTCAATAATAACCCTGAATGTTAATGGCCTAAATTCGTCAATCAAAAGACATAGACTGGCAGACTGGATCAAAAAGAAAGACCCAACAATATGTTGCCTTCAAGAGACTCATCTCATAGAAAAGGACATCCACAGACTAAAGGTGAAAGGATGGGAAAAAAATTATCATGCACACGGTCTTAGTAAAAAAGAAGGGGTTTCCATCCTTATATCAGATAAAGTGGACTTCAAGCTGAAGTTAGTCAGAAGGGATAAAGAAGGACATTACATACTGCTTAAGGGAACCATAAATCAAGAAGACATAATGATCATAAATATTTATGCCTCAAACAATGGCCCATCCATGTACATCAAACAAATCCTTCTCAATTTCAGGAATCAAATAGACCACAACACAATAATTCTGGGTGACTTTAACACACCACTGTCACCACTGGACAGATCTACAAAACAAAAACTAAACAGAGAAACTATAGAACTCAATAACACAATGAATAACTTAGACTTAATAGACATATATAGAACATTCCATCCATCAATGAGTGAATACACTTTCTTCTCAGCAGCACATGGCTCCTTCTCTAAAATAGACCATATGCTATGCCACAAAGGTACTCTTAGCAAATGCAAAAAAGTGGAGATATTACCTCGTATTCTATCAGATAATAATGGAATGAAATTAGAAATCAATGAAAAGAAAAAACAGAAAGTACTCCAACACCTGGAGACTAAATAATATGCTATTGAATGAAGCATGGATAACAGAAAACATCAGGGAGGAGATAAAAACATTCTTAGAGGTAAATGAGAATGACGATACAACATATCAAAATCTCTGGGACACTATGAAAGCAGTACTAAGAGGAAAATTCATTGCATTGAGTGCATTCAAGAAAAGAATAAAAAGTCAACAACTCAATGACCTAACATTACATCTCAAAGCCCTAGAAAAAGAGGAACAGTTCATCACCAAAAGTAGTAGAAGACAGGAAGTAATCAAAATCAGAGGTGAAATCAATGAAATTGAAACAAAAGAAACAATTCAAAAAATTGACAAAACAAAAAGTTGATTCTTTGAAAAAGTAAACAAAATAGATAAACCCTTAGCCACACTAACAAAGAGAAGGAGAGAGAAAACTCAAGTTACTAAAATTTGTAATGAAAAAGGAAATATCACAACAGACACCATTGAAATTCAAAACATAATTAGAAGCTACTTTGAAAACCTATACTCCAATAAAATAGAAAATCTTGAAGACATTGACAAATTCCTAGAGACATATGATCCTCCCAAACTGAAACAGGAAGACATACACAATTTAAACACATCAATTTCAAGCAATGAAATAGAAGAAGCCATCAAAAACCTACCAACCAAGAAAAGCCTGGGACCAGATGGATTCTCAGTTGAGTTCTACAAGACCTTCAAAGAAGAACTTATACCAATACTCCTGAAAGTATTTAATGAAATAGAAAAAGAGGGAACCCTTCCAAATTCATTCTACGAAGCTAACATCACTCTGATACCAAAACCAGACAAAGACACATCTAGAAAAGAAAACTTTAGGCCAATATCTCTGATGAATATCGATGCTAAAATCCTCAACAAAATTCTGGCAAATCGCTTACAAAAACATATTAAGAAGATAGTGCATCCCGATCAAGTGGGGTTTATCCCAGGGATGCAAGGTTGGTTCAACATCCGGAAATCAATAAATGTAATTCATCACATCAATAAACTTAAGGTTAAGAATCATATGATTATTTCAATAGATGCTGAGAAATCATTTGACAAAATACAACACCCTTTCATGCTCAAAACACTAGAAAAAATAGGGATGGTAGGAACATACCTGAACATTGTAAAGGCTATTTATGCTAAGCCCACTGCCAACATCATTCTCAATGGAGAAAAACTAAAAACATTCCTTCTAAAAACTGGAACAAGACAGGGATGCCCACTGCCACTTCTATTCAACATTGTGCTGGAAATGCTAGCCAGCGCAATTAGACAGACCACAGAAATTAAAGGTATACGTATAGGAAAAGAAGAACTCAAGCTGTCTCTATTTGCTGATGACATGATCCTATATTTAGAGGATCCAAAACACTCCACCAGGAAACTTTTAGACCTAATTAGTGAATTTAGCAAAATAGCTGGATATAAAATAAACACACATAAATCAAATGCATTTATCTACATAAGCAATGAATCATCTGAAAGTGAATTGAGGAAAACAACTCCGTTCAAAATAGCCTCAAATAAAATAAAATATTTGGGAATCAATCTAACAAAAGAAGTGAAAAACCTCTACAACAAAAACTACAGAACATTAAAGAAAGAAATTGAGGAAGACCTTAGAAGATGGAAAGGTCTTCCATGTTCTTGGATAGGAAGAATCAATATAATCAAAATGGCCATACTTCCAAAGATGCTGTACAAATTTAATGCAATTCCAATAAAAATTCCTATGACATTCCTCACAGAAATAGAAAAAGCAATCATGAAATTCATATGGAAGAACAAAAGACCCAGAATAGCCAAAACAATCCTGGGCAGGAAGAATGACGCAGGAGGTATCACAATACCAGACCTTAAACTCTACTATAGAGCAATAGTGATAAAAACAGCATGGTATTGGCACCACGATAGACAGATAGACCAATGGTACAGAATAGAGGACCCAGAGGCAAACCCACGTAAGCACAGATATCTCATACTTGACAAAGGTGCCAAAAACATACAGTGGAGAAAAGATAGCCTCTTCAACAAATGGTGCTGGGAAAACTGGAAATCCATATGCAATAAAATGAAATTAAACCCCTATCTCTCACCCTGTACAAAACTCGACTCAAAATGGATCAAGTATCTAGGAATTCAACCTGAGACTCTTCACCAAATAAAAGAAATAGTAGGCCCAAATCTTCTTCATATTGGCTTAGGACCAGACTTTCTCAACAAGACCACCAGAGTGCAAGAAATAAAAGGAAGAATCAATAAATGGGATGGTGCAAACTAAAAAGCTTTCTCTCAGCAAAAGAAACAATCAAGAATGTGAAAAGAGAGCCTACAGAGTGGGAAAAATCTTTTCCACACACACTTCAGACAGAGCACTGATCTCCAAAATTTATAAAGAACTTACAAAACTGTACACCCAAAATGCAAAGAGCCCAATCAATAAATGGGCTAAGGAACTGGGCAGACACTTCGCAGAAGAGGATATACAGGCTATTAACAAATATATGAAAAAGTGCTCATCTTCTCTAGTAATTAGAGAAATGCAAATTAAAACCACCCTAAGATTTCATCTAACTCCAATTAAAATGGCTATTATCAGGAATACAAGCAATAACAAGTGTTGGCATGGATGTGGGGAAAAAGGCACACTTGTACATTGCTGGTAAAGTTGCAAATTGGTGCAGCCACTTTGGAAAGCAGTATGGAGATTCCTCAAAAAACTTGGAATGGATCCACCATTTGACCCAACTATCCCACTCCTCAGTTTATACCCAAAGATCTTAAAATCAGCAAAATATAGGGATGCAGCCACATCTATGTTCTAACTGCCCAATTCTCAATGGCTAGATTGTGGAACCAACCTAGATACCCTTCAATTGAAGAATGGATAAAGAAACTGTGGTATATATATACAATGGAATATTACTCGGCCATAAAAAATAATAAAATTATGGCATTTGCTGGTAAATGGGTGGAGTTGGAGAATATCATGCTAAGCAAAATAAGCCAAGTTCAAAAAACCAAAGGCCGAATGTTTTCTCTGATCCGTGGATGCTGATACCTAACAGAGGTGTGGGGGGTGCCAGGGGTTATGGGGAGGATAGAAAAGAATGGAGGAAATATGGATGGTGTGGAGGAAAATGGGACGGGAGGGGATGGGGGCAGGAAAAATAGTAGACTGAGACAGACAGCATTACCCTATGTAAATGTAAGATTATATGAACTGTGTGAATAAAAATAAATTAAAAACAAAAAAAAATCACTAATCCACCAAGTAAATTAATCCGCTGATGGGATTATAGCCCCATGATGTATTCATTTCACTTCTGAACATGGCTACATTGCCTAACATATGATCATTTTTTGGGGGGAGGGACATTCTAGATCCAAACCATCACAGTATTCTTCTAGTTATTTTTCCACAAACATAACAAATGCCCACACACACGTATGTGCATACATTCACACATATATTCACCCTAAACAATCTTATTCTATTTTCTGACTTTCTCTAATGCTTGTCCATCCTGGTTTTGTAACACCATTTTCCATTTAGTTTCTTGTGGCATTTAAAAAATAAATCCTCTGTTGGGTGCAATGACCCATGCCTGTAATCACAGTAGCTATTTAGGCTGAAGCAGGAGGATAATGAATTCAAAACAAGCCTCAGCAATTTAGTGAGGCCCTAAGCAATTCAGCAAGACCCTGTCTCTAACTTAAATATAAAAAGTGGTTGGGGATGTGTTTCAGTGACTAAGTGCCCCTAGGTTCAATCCCTGGTACAAAAAATAAATAAATAAATCTTCTTACAGGTATAAACCATAGTGATCAATACAGAAACCAGTGATTACCTGTTAGGGACGCCTAACTTGGGAAACCATTTAATTAAAAAATAATAAACCGGGCGCAGTGGCGCACGCCTGCAATCCCAGCACTTGGGAGGCTGAGGCAGGAGGATCGCGAGTTCAAAGCCAGCCTCACCAACATAGGGAGGCCCTAAGCAACTCAGTGAGACCCTGTCTCTAAATAAAATACAAAATAGGGCTGGGGATGTGGCTCAGTGGTGGAGTGCCCCTGGGTTCAATCCCCAGTACCAAAAAAACAAAAACAATAATATAAAACTGAATCAATACAGAAATGAATTAAAATATCAATAGAAACTTAAGCTATTAAATCATGAACACGGATGCATTCATTCAACAAATATTTATGTGTCTACCATGTGCTCTTCCAGAAACTGGATACAAGAACAAAACATAGGGGGGCTGGGGTTGTGGCTCAGTAGTAGAGCACTTGCTTAGCATGTGTGAGGCACTGGGTTCGATCCTTAGCACCACATATAAATAAGTAAATAAAGGTATCGTGTCCATCTACAACTAAAAAAATATTTTAAAAAGAGAACAAAACATGGTCTAATTACTAGGACTCATTACAAAATGCATTATGAGTGCAGTTTTTATTAATCACCAATCTCTTTTGGTGAGAGAATAGTGATATCTTCTTTCCATGACTTTCTAAGGGCATACCAGGCTAATGTTCATGTAAAATTTCAAGGTCATAAAAAACAAAGCCTAATAAATGATTATATATCAGGGCAGAGTAAAGAAACAGGATGACCCAATGCAATATGGTATCCTGGGCTGGATCCTGGAGCAGAAATATGAAATTAATGGAAAATCTGGGGAAATCAAAATAAAATCTAGAGTTTTATTAAAATTAATGTACCAAGTTAATATCTTAATTTAGAGAAATGTAAATTTGGAGATTCTTGGTAAAGAGTATTTTATTAGTCAATTTTTCATTATAATAATGAAACACTAGAGATTGGCTACTTATAAAGAAAAGAGGTTTATTTAGCTCACAGATTTGGAGATGCAAGGGCATGGCACCTGCATTAGCTTAGTCCTGGTGAGGGTCTTCTTGGCTGCATCACATCATGGTAGATGACAATAGTGGGAGAATTTGCAGGAGCATGTGATCATATCAATATACAGGAAGCCAGAGAGAGACTGGGAAAGACCATGCTCAAGCTTTTATAATAATCCTTTTATGAGAACTAACCCCAGTCCCAAGAGAAATATCCTAATCTCTCACAATGGACCTAAGGACCTCCTATTAGGCTACACCTCTCAAAGGTCCAAATAATCTTCCAACACTGCTACCTTTGGGACAAAGTCTGCCAACACATGAAACTTTGGAAGGATACACTTAAACCATATCCAAACCATAGCATGGTTAGGCAAACTATCTGTACCATATTTTCAATTCTTCAGTTATTCCAAAATAGAAGGTTTATTTTAAAAAATAACAAGTTCAATAGGAGTAAAAACAAGGAAGAATAAGTTTCAAAAACATTTTAGTGTTTTCTGTATGCCAGCTATTCTGAATATCTTATCTCTATAAACCTAATAAAATCCCCCAAGTAATTCCAAAGATACATGCAACCATCACCTCTATTTTACTGATGAGAAAAGTGAAAATCAGTGAGGTAAAATAACTTATCCAAGAGTATGTAAACAGGAAATAGCAGAGAAAAGTTTGGAAGATTTCTACTAAGCAAGAATCAAAATCTAGAATCTTAACCACTATACAATACTGCTGCCAATAATGAGTTTTGCTTGTATTCATGAGTTATCAGACTACTTGACTCAGAAATGGCAACATGTCTAATAGATGCTATCATGAGAGAAGTTTTTACATTTCCTAGATCTGATTTCTAATGTCTAACGGTTATTACATTGAATGTGGTTGTTTTTATTTGGTTCATTTCCATTTGTATATTTAAGTGTATCTCTTATCCACCAAATGGAAACCTATCTTCTAGTATCATCAGAATAATCAAGTCTGTAGCCCTCTGTATTAGTCAGGGTTTTCTAGATAAACAGAACCAACAGGATATGTAGATGTATGATTATAAAAAAGAATTTATTATATTGGCTACAATCAATAGCCAACCTTATAATCAATAGCTGTCTGAAGAGCTGGAGAAACCAGTAGGTATTCAATATAAGAAGCTAAAGCCTCAGAACAAGAAGGACCAATGATGCAGTCCAAGTCCAGTACTGAAGGCCTGGAAACTTCCTGGAGAATTGCTGGCAAGAGTTCACATTGGAAGAGTAAAAGGATCTGGAGTCTCATGGCCATGCACAATGGCAAAGATAAATGCTATAGATATACTAGCTCACGAAGAAAAGAGCTTGCATCTCCTTAAAATGTTCTATAGTTTCTCCATCCTGCATCTCAAAATTTTCCAGATTCCACCCACAATCCAGTTCCAAAAGCTTCTGAACCACGTGGTCAGGTATAGTCATAGCAATGACCACACTTTTTGGTACCAATGTTCTGTTTATCAGCTTTTCATCACTGTAACAAAAATGCCTGACAAACAACTTAAAGGAGGAAAAGTTTATTTGGGCTCATTATTTTGGTTTCAGTCTAGTCAGTGACTCCACTGCTTTGGCCTGACGTGAGGCAAAACATCATGGCAGAGGGTGTAGTGGAGGAAAGCTGCTCAACTCATAGCAGCCAGGAAGGAGTTGGGGAGACAAGGGTCAGGGACAAGATATAGTTCCCAATGGCATTCCAGGAGGACCTACTCCTCTAACCATGCCCTGCATACCCACCTCCTCCCAGTAATTCATTCAGTTATCAATGGATCAATCTACTGATGAGGTCAGAGCCCTCATGATTCAAGAACATCCCAAAAGCCCCAGTTCCAGATATTGCTGCATTGGGGATCAAGCATTTAACCCATGAGTTTTGGTGGACATTCCAGGTCTAAACCATAATATCCTCTGTCCTTAAAAATACTGCATTAATATGTACAAGTAGCTTATTACTATGCTGTTATGGTCTGAATATGAGGTGTCCCCCAAAAGCTCATGTTAATGCACAAATATTCGGAGGTAGTTATTGGACTGAGATGTAACCTAATAATTCCATTCTGACTTGAATGAACAGAATGGGTAGTAACTATAGGCAGGGAGGGCATGACTGAACAAGGTGGGTACATGACATGGAAGGGTACATTGTCCCTGTGGCTCTTTCTCTCTCTCTCCTTCCTTACTGCCACATGGGAGGCAGCTTCTCTCCACCACACCCTTCCTCCATGATGTGCTCCCTCATCTTGAGCCCAGAGCAATGGAGTTAGCCATCTATTGACTGAGATCTCAGAAAGCATGAGCCCATAATAAACTTATACTCCTCTAAGTCATTCTTGTCATCTCTTTTGATCATAGCAATGAAAAACTGACTAAAACATTAACTGAGTTGGATTATACAAAACTAACACTGCTTCTTGTGTTTATCTATGTCCACATGTCTCAATGACTTTGTTTTTCTTGGTCTTCTATCTCTAACATTATGTCTGGAGACTTCCTAGTTCTTTTAAGCCTCACATGTGGTAATTGTGTTGATGACTTCATTAGTGATATCATTCTAGCATATCTCACCACCTTGGCCATATTGGGAAGTCCTAACTCATTTTTCTCGATGATCTCTCTTAAAACTTCAGTGTTAATGTCTTCCAGGTCTTTGCTATCAATATGAGTCATTCTGATGGTCTGAAGAAGAAAGGAAGATGTACTTTCTGGGCAAAAGGTCTTAGGAAATCCTATGTTTGGAAACATAGACAACCAATCTCCATAGTTTTTTACTTCTTTACCTTTGAAACTCTTTTGTCCTCTAGCTGTAGGTTACAGAACAAAATGGCCACCTTACTACATATAAATGGCAATTCAAAACCTAACCATTGCTTCTCCAAAATAAAGTACCTTTCAGTATTTTAAAGCTGGTCAGTGATTGTTCTCTCATTCAATAAAGAAAATACTGGTGAATGATATTGGTCAAATTATAATGTTATTTTGTGTGCATGTACAAATATGTGACAACAAATGTCATCATTATGTACAATTATAATGTTCTAATAAAATATTGGGAAAAACCAAGCAAACAGAATCAGTAATCTATGAGTGAATAAGAGAAAAATGCTAACCCAGTCAACAAATACACTTACCTTATGCCTCAGAAGTATGCAGAGGGTCAAGGGAATAGTTCTTATCCAAAAAAGGAAGTACCTTTCCAGATGCAAGAGAATTTTATGAGAATGGAAGTACAGGAAAGTACTCAGATAGTTGATAGCCTTTTTCAAATACTTGACAGGTTAATTACACCACTAAGATCCAATGCTATATTTATATTAAAATGCCTGACTCACTCTAATGAGTTTGAATGAGCTATTTCTCTCTGGACTCTGGTTTTCAAATCTGTAAAATGAGGTAGTTGGACAAAAGATCTCTAAGGGCTCTGACAGCTCTGACTCTATAATAGTTCCCCAGTGAGGAAGATGACATCAAAATTCAGCTCAACTTCTGGACAGTAGGCTCTATCTTGTACAGCTAGTCTGGTATGCCCTATACCCTAACTAGTATGCAAAAAAGTAAGAAGCAAAATAATTTGCCCCGCCAATCTATCTTCTCTTTTCTTCTCTGATATTTTTCATTAGCCCAAATAATCCATTTTCTGACCTTTGAATTATTTCAATCATTTCCACTTCCACAATTTTGTCTATGTTGATACCCTGAGTAGTTTCCCCTATCCAAATTCTACCGCTCCATCAAAGCAAAGCCAATATGTGCCAAACTTAGATTTTACTGATTTATTCCAATGAGTGATATTTCCTTCCTTTGAACTCTAACAGTTCTGTGTGAGAAACTGGTGATTCCTTTGTTTAATTGTCTGTTCACAATGTGTTTTTAAGCTTTGGTCATAACTTTTTGAAAAGTCTTTCTAGTTGTAACCCAAGGCATCTCTGAGGTAAAACAAGGATTCCAAGTAACTATCAAGTCCCTTCATATTTATTAGGAAGAAGGAACAAAAAGGTTCATCTTGTAGTATTTCTAGAAGAAGATGTTAAAAGTAAATTTAACTTCAACAAACTCATAACTCTGACTATGGAAACTCTGATACAGGCCTTGGAAGTGATCTGAATTTTTTAGGTATTTTTTTACCATCATAGTTAAGAATAATAATTTGATATTAGTATTATCAGAGACTATTATTGGTGATGATGGTGAAAAAAAAGAAAAGCTAAATTTCCTGTTTAAGAAGTGAGAGTTTTAGCATAAAGACTTTCAAAGAATATATAAACACCATTTTACTGGAGAGGATGTTACATTTTAGATATGAGATGTCCCCCGAGATCACATGTGAGACAATGCAAAAAAGTTCAGAGGTGAAATGATTTATTAGAGATGTAACCTAATCAGTACAGTAACCCACTGATGGACTAACTGGGTGGTATCTATAGGTAGATAGGTTGTGGCTGGAGGAAGGAGGTCACTGGGGGCATATCTTTGGGACTAATATTTGGTCCCTGGTGAGCAAAGCTAGCACATGCAATCTCATTAGCTCACTCTGTCTCCTCTCCTCTATCTATCTCTCCTTTCTGGTTGGCATGTCTTGAGATGCTTTCCTCTGCTACACACTTCCTTCATAATGTTCTGCCTCACCTCAGGCCCAGAGCTATGAAGTTGGCCAACCATGGACTGAATCTTTGAATCCATGAGCCGAAATAAACTTGTCCTCCTCTATATTGTTCTTGTCAAGAATATTGGTCACAGTGATGTGAAAGCTGACTAAAACAGAGAAGTTAGAAATATAAGGCAATAATTTCTTTCTGTTCAATTCAGAAAGAAGCGAAGTCTTTTTGCTTGAGTAAGATACACTAAAACAAAGGGCTCAGTGTGTTCCACTATGAGAGTTTATATCTTTTCTAAATAATGACTTAGACTAGCATGTTAATTTTTTTGACTCTATTAACCACTCCTAAATATGTGTTTGAGTCGGTCAGATCAAACATCCAACAAGCATTTATTCAGCAATATCATATGCAAGGCATTTTGATAGATGGTATGGGGAATACAGGGGGAAATAAAAATGCAGTTTAACAAAGGCAGGTTTTGTTGAGTGGAAGCAAAGAAGGGAGGGAGGGAAGGATAAAGAAAGGGACTGTCTCCTTTCTTGGAAGGGGCTACTCAAAGAAGCCATTGTCCCCGTTTTGCCTTCTGTCACAGGAAGACACAAGAAAGTTTTCAGAAGATTGCACCTGATCTTGGACTTGCAGCCTCCAGATTTTGAGAAATAAAATCTGTGCTATAATTTTTTAAAAAATTAGGAATTCTTGAATTCCCTTGCATCTGTCATTATTTTGATTGCATCTGTCCTCTCTTCCTATCATTCTCCATGGGTACATTTTTCTGTCACCTCCTAGTTGTCCTGTATACAACTCTCAAAATGATCTTTTATTAGCCACACTATAGTGCAGCTACATCAAATTATTTGTGCCAGAATCATATGTCTCTGGACTTCTCAGGCTGTTCACTCAGTCTACTACTCAGACTCAGCCAAAATTCTCCTCCTAAGTGAAATTTTTCCTGATATTTCTGAGCAAAATTATTTCTTCTTCCACAATCCCATAACACCTAGTGGACAACTGGATTAACACTTAGCAAAGTATATGGAACTCTCTCTTCAGAGAGTTGTGAAAGTTGGCCAGATAATACTTTTATATTTTACAAACACACGTGTATGCAGTAAAAATATATATGGAAAAGAGGATTAACAAAATCAAAATAGTAGTTACTCCTGGGAGAAAGTAAAGGAGAGGGGAAAATGGAACATGAAGAAGGACTAAACAGTTGATTTTAACTGTATCTCCAATATATGATTAATGTTTTTAAACAATGTAAAATAATCTAAATCATTTGACAAAGTTATGAATACACAATCATTCATTTTATTATCCTCTGTGCTTTACTGCATGCCTAAAATATTTTTTGTGCTATCTTTATTCTGGTTTGTTTATGAATACATGTAGTTTTGTTAATATGTTAACAGAGAAAATGCTAACGATTACAAACTCTGAAGTTATATGGCTTGCATGTACCTATATGATCTTGCATTTCATTCAAATCTGACCTTGTGAAGCACATGAGCCTGAGTTCTAATTTCAAATGTTCTATATAGTATACACACAGTCTCATTATGTATGTACTAGAGACCTAGTTTGTGAAAGCGGCTGAAGCATACATGCCAAACAGGGCATCACAGAATGATCTCTCCAGAATTGATGTATTATTTAAATTTATGCACATACTTATTAATGTTAGTTGATAGATTTCTTTTTTTAATTTATTTTTTTAATTTAATTTTGATTCATTGAACACAGATGGAGTACAACTATTGTTTCTCTGGTTGTACAAAAAAGTAGAGTCACACCATCTGTGCATTCATACATGTACACAGGGCAATGATGTATGTCACACATTCTGTTATTATTCTTACCCCCCCACTCCTACCCCACCCCTCCCATCCCTCTATGCTATCTATCCTTCCTCCGTTGTTGCCACCCTTCCACCCCACATTGTGCATCATCATTCACTTATCAGAGAGATCATTCGGCCTTTGGATTCGGGGGATTGGCTAATCTCACTTAGCATAACAGTCTCCAACATCACCCATTTACCTGCAAATGCCATAATTTTATTCTTCTTTATGGCTGAGTAATATTCCATTGTGTATATATACCACAGTTTCTTTATCCATTCATCTACCAAAGGGCATCTAGGTTGGTTCCACAATCTAGCTATTGTGAATTGAGCAGCTATGAACATTGATGTGGCTGCATCACTGTAGTCATCTGATTTTAAGTCCTTTGGGTATAGGCCAAGGAGTGAGATAGCAGGGTCAAATGGTGGATCCATTCCAAGTTTTCTAAGGAATCTCCACACTGCTTTCCAGAGTGGCTGCACCAACTTGCACTCCCACCAGCAATGTATGAGTGTACCCTTTTCCCCACATCCTCGCCAACACCTGTTGTTGCCTGTATTCTTAATAAAAGACATTCTAATTGGGGTAAGATGAAATCTAAAGGTGGTTTTCATTTGCATTCCTCTTATAACTAGGGATGTTGAACATTTTTTCATAAAACTGTTGATTGCTTGAAGATCTTCCTCTGTAAAGTGCCTGTTCATTTCTTTGACCCATTTATTGATTGGGTTATTAGTGTTCTTGGTGTAAAGATTTTTGAGTACTTGGTAGATTCTGGAGATTAGTGCTCTATATGAAGTGTGTGTAGCAAAGATTTTCTCCCACTCTGAAGGCTCTCTCTTCACATTCCTGATTGTTTCCTTTGCTGAGAAAAAGCTTTTTAGTTTGACACTATCCCAATCATTGATTCCTGCTTTTATTTCTTGTGCTTTTGGAGTCATGTTAAGGAAATCTGGTCCTAGGCCAATGTGATGAAAATTTGCACCTATTTTCTCTTCTATTAGGTGCAGGGTCTCAGGTCTAATTCCTAGATCCTTGATCTACTTTGAGCTGAGTCTTGTACAGGGTGAGAGATATGGGTTTAGTTTCATTTTGCTGCATATGGATTTCCAGTTTTCCCAGCACCATTTGTTGAAGAGGCTATCTTTTCTCCATTGTATGTTTTTGGATCCTTTGTCAAGTATGAGATATCTGTATTTATGTGGGTTTGTCTCTGTGTCCTCTATTCTGTACCACTGATCTACCTGTCTATTTTGGTGCCAATACCATGCTGTTTTTGTTACTATTGTTCTGTTGTATAGTTGAAGGTCTGGTATTGTGATACCCCCTGCTTCGTTCTTCGTGCTAAGAATTGTTTTGGCTATTCTGGGTCTCTTCTTCCTCCAAATGAATTTCATGATTGCTTGCTCTAATTCTATGAGGTCCATCATTGGGATTTTAATTGGAATTGCATTGAATTTGTACAGCGCTTTTGGTAGTATGGCCATTTTGATTATATTAATTCTGCCTATCCAAGATCATGGGAGATCTTTCCATCTTCTCAGACTTTCTTTAATTTCATTCTTTAGTGTTCTGTAGTTCTCATTGTAGAGGTCTTTCACCTCTTTTGTTAGATTGATTCCCAAGTATTTTATTTTTTTAGAGGCTATTTTGAATGGTATAGTTTTCCTAATTTCTCTCTCAGAGGATGCATCACTTATGAATAAAAACACATTAGATTTATGAGCATTAATTTTATATCCTGCTACTCTACTAAAATCATTTATGAGTTTCAGAAGTTTTTTGGTAGAATTTTTAGGGTCTTCTAAATAGAGAATCATGTCATGAGCAAATAGGGATAGTTTGAGCTCTTTTTTTCCTATTCGTACTCCTCTAATTTCTTTCATCTGTCTAATTGCTCCAGCTAGAGTTGCAAGGACAATGTTGAACAGAAGTGGAGAAAGAGGGCATCCCCTCCATGTTCCAGTTCTCAGGGGGAATGCTTTCAATTTTTCTCCATTTAGAATGATGTTAGCTGTGGGCTTAGCATAGATAGCCTTTACAATGTTAAGGAATGTCCCCACTATCCCTATTTTTTCTAGTGTTTTTAGCATGAAGGTGTGCTGTATTTTATCAAATGCTTTCTCTGCATCTATTGAAATAATCATGAGGTTCTTGACTTTAAGTCTGTTGATGTGGTGAATTACATTGATTGATTTGCAGATGTTGAACCACCCTTGCATCCCTGGGATGAAACCCACTTGATCATGGTGCACTCTCTTTTTAATATGCTTTTGTATGCGATTTGCTAAAATTTTGTTAGGAATTTTGGCATCTATGTTCATTAGGGATATTGGTCTGAAATTTTCTTTTCTCAATGTGTCCTTCTCTGGTTTTGGTATCAGGGTGATATTAGCTTCATAGAATGAGTTTGGAAGGGTTCCCTCCTCCTCTATTTCATGAAATACTTTGAGGAGTATTGGAATGAGCTCTTCTTTGAAGGTCTTGTATAACTCGGCTATGAATCCATCTGGTCCTGGACTTTTCTTTGGTGGTAGGCTTTTGATGACTTCTTCTATTTCATTGCTTGAAATTGATCTATTTAAGTTGTGTATGTCCTCCAGATTCAGTTTGGGTGGCTCATATGCCTCTCGGAACCTGTTGATGTCTTTGAGGTTTTCTATTTTGTTGGGGTGTAAATTTTCAAAGAATCTTCTTATTATGTTTTGTATTTCAATTGTGTCTGTTGTAATATTTCCATTTCCACCACGAATTTTAGTAATTTGGAGTTTATCTCTCCTTCTCTTTGTTAGTGTGGCTAAGGGTTTATCAATTTGGTTTACTTTTTCAAAGAACCAACTTTTTTTGTCAATTTTTTGAATTGTTCCTTTTGTTTCAATTTCACTGATTTCAGCTCTGATTTTGATTACTCCCTTTCTTCTACTACTTTTGGTGATGATCTGTTCCTCTTTTTCTAGGGTTTTGAGCTGTAATATGAGGTCATTGATTTGTTGGCTTTTCATTCTTTTATTAAATGCACTCCATGCAATGAACTTTCCTCTTAGCACTGCTTTAATAGTATCCCAGAGATTTGGATATGTTGTATCTTTGTTCTCATTGACTTCTTAGAATTTTTTAATTCCCCCCCTAATGTCTTCTGTTATCCATGCAACATTCAATAGAATATTATTTAATATCCAGGTGTTGGAGTAGTTTCTGTTTTTAACTTTATCATTGATTTCTAATTTCATTCCATTATGATCTGTTAATATACAAGGTAGTATCTCTATGTTTTTGTATTTACTAAGAGTAGCTTTGTGGCATAACATATGGTCTATTTTAGAAAAGAATCCATGAGCTGCTGAGAAGAATGTGTATTCGCTTTTTGATGGATGGAATATTCTATATATGTCTGTTAAGTCTAAATTAGAGATTTTGTCATTGAGTCCTATGGTTTCTTTGTTCAATTTTTGCTTGGAAGATCTGTCCAATGGTGAGAGAGGAGTGTTAAAGTCACCCAGTATTATTGTGGTTTGGTCTATTTGATTCCTGAAATTGAGAAGGATCTGATTGACATACATGGATGCACCATTGTTTGGTGCATAAATATTTATGATTGTTATGTCTTGCTGATTTATGCTTCCCTTAAGCAGTATGAAAAGTCCTTCTTTATCCCTTCTAACTTTGGCTTGAAGTCTGCTTTATCGAAATGAGGATGGAAACTCCTGCTGTTTACTAATACATTGTGCATGGTATATTTTTTCCCAACCTTTCACCTTTAGTCTGTGGGCATGTTTTTCTATGAGATGCGTCTCTTGAAGGCAGCATATTGTTGGGTCTTTCTTTTTAATCCAATCTGACAGTCTATGTCTTTTGATTGATGAGTTTAGACCATTTACATTTAGGGTTGTTATTGAGATATGACATGCATTCCTGTTCATTTTGACTTATTTTTGGATTTTAATCTTGCTTGGTTTTTCCTTTAATTGGTTGTTCCTTTAGGGTAATTCCTCCCTTTGCTGACTTACATTGTTGTTTCTCATATCTTCCTCTTGGAATATTTTGCTGAGGATTTTCTGTAGGGCAGGCTTTCTATTTGTGAATTCTTTTAGCTTGTGATTATCATGGAAGGATTTTATTTCATCTTCAAATCTGAAGGTAAGTTTTGCTGGGTATAATATTCTTGGTTGGCATCCATTTTTTTTCAATGCTTGGAGTATGTTGTTCCAGGCCCTTCTTGCTTTAAGGGTCTGGGCTTAGAAATCTGCTGATATTCATATTGGTTTCCCCCTATATGTAATCTGATGTTTTTCTCTTGCAGCCTTTCAAATTCTGTCTTTGTTTTGTATGTTGGGTATTTTCATTATAATGTGCCTGGGTGTGGATCTGTTGTGATTTTGTGCATTTGGTGTCCTATAAGCCTCTTGAATTTGATTTTCCATTTAATTCATCAGGTTTGGGAAATTTTCTGATATTATTTCATTGAACAGATTACTCATTCCTTTAGTTTGTGTCTCTGTGCCGTCCTCAATCCCAATAACTCTTAAATTTGGTCTTTTTATGATGTCCCATAACTCCTGGAGGTTCTGTTCATAATTTCTTACCATCCTCTCTGTCTGGTTGAGTTTGTTTTCAATATTAAATATTTTGTCTTCGTTGTCTGAGGTTCTGTCTTCCAAGTGATTTAGCCTGTTGGTTAAGCTTTCTATTGAGTTTTTAATTTGGTTTATTGTAACCTTCATTTCAAGGATTTCTGCTTGTTTTTTTTTTTCAGAATCTCTATCTCTTTATTGAAATGATCTTTTGCTGCCTGCATTTGCTCTTCTAACATTGCCTGCATTTCCTCTCTTGACTCCTCATTCACTTCTCAGATCATTTTAATTATGTACAGCTCCCTTTCTGACAATGCTTCTGCCATGTTGTCGTTGGGTTCCTTTGGTATAGTATCTGGGTTTGTTTGGGACGTTTTCTTCCCATGTTTTCTCATGTTGCTAGTGTATCTTCCCCTCTAGTAGTGCGAATCCTAGGTATTGCAGTTTCCCTTCAAGGATTTACAGGGTTCCTGCCTATTTTCATTACCTCCCCTTGAATTGAAAGATCAATATTGGCAGCACACCATATAAACAATATGTGTCCTTAATCTAAATAGTCCCTATTGAGATATTAACAGTGCTGTCTTAATAAACAGAGATGAGTTCGAATTATTATCTACAGCATAACCAGTAGGTTTACAATAAGGACTGCAAATCCTAATATTGGACAGTGAGAATGAGGAGGGGTATTGGACAAAACACTAATGAGATAAGAAGTGAGTCCACAGATATACTATGTCGTATGAATAGTGGAAGTGGAATTTAAAGAAATAGGTTGTTAGCATGAGGAAAAAGAGATTCTCCAAGGAAATGGATATATAAGAGGGAGATAGAGTGCTAATCATAATAATAAAAGAAAAAAGTAGGAGTATAGTGGATATATTAGGAATAATCTTAGTATTACAATTTATTTAAAAAATGTTCTGCAATAAAAATATAGTGTAGAGTTCAAACCTCTTATTTTTCAATGATCTGATGTTTGAGAGGTGCTCGATCAAGTGGTGACCCAAGAAGGGTGCTGTCCCATTACCACCAGGTTGGGAATGATCAATGCTTCTGGGCAGAGGCAGCCTGGTGTTGATACACAATCAGATACAGCAAGGTGCTAGACCCTGAGGCAGGTTGTGGGCCTGGGCACTAGACCAAGTTGGGGTGGGGGTGCAGAACAGCGCTCAGTGATGGGGACACTGGGCTTGAGAGCCCAGGCAGGCCTGAACTCCTCACTGGGGGCTCAGGCAGTGGCAGGTGGTTGCTCTCTCCCAGGGATGCTGTAAAATGGTGCGAAGGGCCTAAGGTCCCAGCTAGAGCCGGCAACTCCAGCCGCTCCAGGCCAGAGCTCTCCAGGAGCAGCCACACAATGGCACCGGAAGACTGGAGCTCAGCTCTGAGGATTCAGGCAGTCACAGATGGTCACTCTCTGCCATGGAAGCTGTAAAATTGTGCCGAAGGGCCTAAGCTCCCAGCTGGAGCTGGTGACTCCAGCTGCTCCACGCTGGAGCTCCCCTAAAATATTTTATAAGAGTAGATTACAAAACAAAATGTACAGGATTACTTTAAGATATTTTTAACTAATATGAATACTGTAATTATAAATTAATAATTTAATTGACACATAATTGTACATATTTATGGGGTACAGTGTGACAATCAATACACATATACAAGTTGTAATGATCAAATCAGGGCAATTAGCATTTCTACAAACTCCTGCCATATTTCTTTTAAGTTGTATAATAAATTGTTGTAAATCATAGTCACCCAACTATGCTAAAACCCTAGAGCTTATTTCTCCTATCTAACTGTACTTTTGTACCTATTCTCTTACCTCCCTCCATCCCTCCTCTCCCCTTCATTTCAAGCTTGTAGTGACCATTAATCTATTCTCTACTTATATGAAATAAACTTCTTTAGCTTCCACATGAGTAAGAACTTTCAGTATTTGTCTTTCTGTAACTGATTTATTTCACTTAGCATTACATCTTTCAGTCCTATCTGTGTTGCCACAAATAACAGGATTTCATTCTTTTTATGGCTGAATAATATTCTATCTTGTACATATAGCACACATTCTCTCGGCATTCATTTATCAATGAATACCTCAACTGATTCCAGATCTTGGCTGTTGTGAGTAGTGCTGCAATAAATATGAGACTTCAGGTATCTCTTTGACATATAGATTTCTTTCCTTTCTATATATGCCAGTGGGATTGCTGGATCAAATAGTAGTTCTATTTTTAATTTTTAAAGGAACACCCATACTGTTTTTCATAATGGTTCACCAACAATATGTAGGGGTTCCTTTTTCTCCACGCCTCATCAACATTCCATATTTTTTAATAACCATTCTAACTGGGGTGAGATAATGTCCTATTGTGCTTTTTATTTGGGTTTCCCTGATGATTACTGATGATGAACATTTTTTATATACTAGTTGGCCATTTGTATATCTTCTTCTGAGAAATATCTATTCAGATCATTTTCCCACATTTTAATCAGATTATTCAATTAAAGATGAAAAGGGAGACATTACAACTGATATGACAGAAATACAAGGGAACATTAGGAACTATTATGAAGAGCTATATGCCAACAAATTTGAAAATTCAGAAGAAATGACAAATTCTTAGATACATACACCTTACCAAGATTGAGTAATATATAAATAGAAAACCTGAACTGACTAATAATGAGTAACAAGATTGAATCAGTAAAACATTGTCTCCCAACCAAGAAAGACCAGGAATGGGTGGTTTCACTTCTGAATTCTACCAAGCATTTAAGAACACCAACTCTAAAATTATTCAAAAACATTGAAAGGGAGGGAATTCTTCCAGACTCAATCTACAAATACCATGATACCAAAACTATAATAAAAGACAACAAAAAAGAAAACTACAGATCCATATATTCAGGAACAGAGATGCAAAAATTCTTAACAAAATACTAGCAAAATGACACAATAGCCATCAAATGTATATTATATTTTTTAAAGACTTAGAAAATATATACCAAAATATTAATAGTGGTTTTGTGACATTGGGATTATGGGTGTTTCCTAATTATTAGCAAATAACATATATTTATATTATTTTTAAACCATTTACTATGAAATCTTTGGAAGGCACATAAAAAATATAAAAAAGAAAAAAGTCTTACACATAACCCCATTGATAATGGAGACAGAAAAACTTTTTACTCAGTAATGGTAGAAATGAAATTAAATCAAGGGAAAATACATAGGCAAGACTTCAACTGGGGCTTCAACCAAAGAGGGCAAATGGGGTTCAACTGAATGGAGACAGCACTGGATGAGGGACCAGGCTTCTTCCCACGTAAAGGGACATAGAAGCTTTTATTGATTTTGGTGCAAGGTGAGCTAAACTCCAGTCATTATCAATTGGTCAGGGGCATAACTCCAAAAGATATTTCTTCTTGCATGAGACTTGGACCATCAAGTGGTCATAACCAACTTCTCCTGGGAAGTATGGAATTACTCTTATAGCTGGTGCCATCATTCTTTGCAAACATTCTGGCCTTGTGGCTCAATTTGGACCTTATAATGGGGAGGAAGGAATTCAGGTGCTTGGGCTGCTATACCTGCTGAATAAGCCCAAATGTAGGGTAGAAGAAAACACAAAATATCTCCAAGAGGTAATCAACATGTCTACATGCAGAGCTATATAGAATCTGACCCAAGAGTTAAGGGAGTAAATGGGACAGACATAATATGAAGACAGATCCCGTTCCAGTCACCCATTAGATATTTGGAGGCCCAAGTGAAGATTCTGATCTTCATCAAAAGCAGCATTCAAGTCCTTGAAAACTGACCTAGGTAACTATTACCACCATAACACACATGTCAGAGGAGTTATCTGCAGCAAAGATAATGGGAAACTAATAATGTATTGCCCAGCTCTGTCACCTCTGAAATTAGTGACTTTGTATTGATTGTTCTATTTAGTTATACATGACAGCAAAAAGCATTTTGTACACAAATGGGGAACAACTTTTCATTTCTCTGGTTGTACACAATGTTGAGTCACACCATTCATGTAATCATACATGAACATAGGTAAATGTTTGCCTCATTTCACCATCTTTCCTTGCCCCACCTCTTCCCCTCCCCTCATTTCCCTCTACACAGTCCAATGTTCCTCCAGTCTTTTCTTATCCCCCCCATTATGTATCAGCATCCACTTAGCAGAGAAAATATTTGGCCATTGGTTTTGGGGCATTGGTTTATTTCACTTAGCATGATATTCTCCAACTCCATCCATTTACTTGCAAATGCCACAATTTTATTCTTCTTTAAGGCTGAGTAATATTCTATTGTGTATATATACCACTGTTTCTTTATCCATTCCTCTATTGAAGGGCATCTAGGTTGGTTCCACAATCTAGCTATTGTGAATTGGGCTGCTATAAACATTGACGTGGCTGTGTCACTGTAGTATGCTGATTTTAAGTCCTTTGGGGATAAACTGAGAAGTGGGGTAGCTGGGTCAAAGCAGTATGGAGATTACTCAGAAAACTTGGAAAATAGTGATTTTTAAGTTGACTAACAATATGTGAAATGACAGGGTTTATTTGGGGTTTCCCCAAGTTACAACTTCATGTTGTGCAAACATTGTACTTTTGTGGTTTTATCAGATTCTCATGATGGATCTTGTTGAAAAGAGTACAAAGACAGCTGTTGGCAAGGATGTGAGGAAAAGGGTACACTCATTCATTGCTGATGGGATTGCAAGTTAGTGCAGCCACTCTGGAATGCGGTGTGGAGATTCCTTAGAAAACTTGGAATGGATCCACCATTTGACCCTGCTATCCCACTCCTTGGCCTATACCCAAAGGACTTAAAATCAGATTACTACGGTGATGCAGCCACATCAATGTTCATAGCTACTCAATTCGCAATAGCTTGTGGAACCAACCTAGATGCCTTTCAGAAGATTAATGGATAAAGAATCTATGGTATATATAAACAATGGAATATTATTTAGCCATAAAAAGAATAAAATTATAGCATTTGCAGGTAAATGGATGGAGCTGGAAAATATCATGCTTAATGAGATAAGCCAATCCCAGAAAACAAAAAACTTATTAGATTTCTCTGATAAGTGGATGGTGATACATAATGCAGGGTGGGAGGGAGGCAAGAATGGAGGAAGTATGTATTGCATAGGGAAAAAAAGGGGAGGTGGCATCAGGGAGGGGTAAGAATAATAACAGAACGAGACAAACATCATTACCCTATGTGTATGTATGATTACACAAATGGTGTGACTCTACTTGTGTACAACCAGAGAAACAACAGCTGTACCCCATTTGTGTACAATGAATCAAAATAAATTTTTTAAAAATCTCAGTCAATCTACTGCCTCCATTATTACTACCTAAATAAGTAAAGAAAGTTGAAATATCTACACACCAGTTTCCAACTAAAGAAGAAAAAAATTATGGCATTTGTAGGTAAATGGATGATGTTGGAGACTGTCATACTAAGTGCGATTAGCCAATCCCAAAAATCCAAAGGCCAAATGATTTCTCTGATAAGAGAATGATGATGCATAATGCAGGGTGGAAGGGAGGCAAGAATGGAGGAAGGATAGATAGCATAGAGGGAAAGGAGGGGTGGGATCAGGGCAGGGAGTAAGAATAATAACTGATTGAGATGGACATCATTGCCCTGTGTACATATATGAATGCACAGATGGTGTGACTCTACTTTGTGTACAACCAGAGAAACAATAACTGTACTCCATTTGTGTTCAATGAATCAAAATAAATAAATTTTAAAAAAGTACAAAGGCAGAAAAGCAATATGCTATGCTATAAAGCATAAGATTTTATTATGTCCAGGGGTTCATTCCATTGTCCAAGCCTGTGTCAGACCATGGTGGTCTCTGAGAGTCTCACCATCAACCTCCTAAAGGAAATCTCCACAAATATTTTTGACAAAATTCCTTCTATTATCTTTTTTATCTCTTGTCTTTCTTTTTCATAGTTGGGATTGTACTGAATATACACTACTAGTGTTTGTTTTTATTGATTTATTCAAAGTATTACCCTGTGGTATTTTACATTTTTTGCAAGTATCATTCATATAGCTGTGTACCATTTGTATAAATTTGTACGTCTGCAACTTTAAATCTCTTTTCCATAAATTCTGGAATATATTTACCTGCCAAATTTATACCGTAAATCTCACATTTCAGAGCTTCTATACAATACGTTGACTGACAGTCAATGGAATATCTGTCAGTTCTGTGGGGTTTTGTCAGTTCTATTTTTGCCTGCATTCCACAGTTGTTAAAAATATTCACTTGAATAAATACAAAAATGAATTGACTTTATTGCCCTGTCTTTTAAACAATATATTACCAAAGCTAATTTGGGCTTTCATGATCTCCTGGTAAAATAGCCTTTGCTTAAGAGACTTTATACCCTTGGTTCAACAGGGTAGAAGCTGACAATTGCCATTATGTGGACCTGCTATATACCATGAATAGGTGGCCTCTATCTGGGACACTAAACATGCTTTGAAAACCTCTCTGATACATGCAAAGACAGGTGACATTTTGAAATATGGTTTTATGGTGTAATCACCCAAAAACTCATCAATGGCCACGGGCACCTTGACATTTTATTACTGTGGAACTCATCATCTACCACTTTAAAATAAGTCATCATTGGATCCAAATTCAGTAGCTCTATCATTTGCTAGGTGTTATTTTAAAAAGGGTTATCAACGTGTTTCTGTGAAATAATAAGGTAATAAATGTAAACAAGATGCTTTCAAACTGCTACTTCATTAATTCAGTTGTCAATGTTTTTCATAATATGTATCCTTGGGGCATTTAAATCACTTCACTTTCTGAAGCAAGGTACAAACAAGCCTTGCTTTTCTAAATTGAGAAGTAGAAAGTACCAGAAAAAATCAAGACATTTGGAGATTTTATTTCAAAGGGATCTATCTCCAACTTCTGTGGATTGCTAAATAAGTGCCAGGTCATGACTTGTTCTTTCTTATAACCACCTCTCCACTAGTCCTCCCCTGCCTTTGAAAGGTTTTTGATCTATTACTTTCTTAAACTACAAATATATTTTGGTTAGTTTGGTAAGGTTGATACCCTCAATTCTTGTTAGCATAAGAAAAAGCTTGGGGCACATCCTGGATTTTAAGTATAAACACTGACCCTACCAATTTGTCTGGTAAATCTATCAGCTCCATGAGAGAAAGTACTGTGCCTTATTCAGCCTTGTAATCCCAGTTAGTGCTTAGAATAATGCCTACAGCCCACAGTAGGAAACAATAGAACCTTGTTAAATTGAATTACAAATGTCCAGGGACAAATGTCTCAAGGAAATTTTGTGAGTTATGGATCATAATAAATGTTGAACTAAGGAGCACAATTTTGTGTGTGAGAGAGAAGGTGGGTTAGATCACACTGATTAATGTTTTTAAATAATAACCTACCACTTAAAATATGTGCTTTGCTAGTGAAATGTGAAACAAACTGAGTTATTTCTAGAAGATTTCCCTTTAAAAGAATGTGAAATATTTCTTAAATTAATATACCTCACTTCTACAACACCAACAGTAAAACAGTACATATTCTGAAGTACATACAAGCTTGTCATAGTACTGATGCTGACAACTTCAAAATAGAATGGGGCTCACCTGTGTATATAAACTCTATTTCACAAACTCTTACCTTCCTTAATCATCACTGTCTGGAATGTGTCTTGTTAGTATGGAAAACACTATAGGCCTTTCTTTCCCCTAAGTTTAATTGCCGACCATAATGACCACTAGCATATTTCTTGGAGAGGAATACCCAAAGCATTTGGTGAACTGAAGAATTTTTCAGAGTTTTGTTAACCTCTATATCCATAGTGATAATTGCTTACTGATTTACAGTAGGAAAAATGTGCAATATCCTTATTCCTCTAATTTTTGGCCCAAGGAGTGAAAATCTGAGCAGGGATAGCTGGCAGACCTTAAAATTTCTTTGGGGCCATAATATGACCTCAGGTCTAAGGTTTCAGCCAGCAACAGTAATAACCACATCACTTTGCAAAGTTCAATAGCTGTGCATTGGCCAAAAGAACAGGAGCTTGTGACAATATTGCCCAAGGAATCAAAGAAATAGAAGTGCTAGACAACAGTATAACATATTTCTCAGTTAATTATTCAATTTATCTTCATATCAATAGAAGAATTATACCAATAAAAATGTTTTGATGCCTTCACAGATGCAACAAATATTAAGGGAAGTAGTAAACACACATTATACCTAGCCACATATATGCTAGCTGCAATTTCTTTATTACAGCTCAAAGCAAGTAGATTTTGCATTAGGTAGACCATAAGCTTTTGCTAAAGTAGCTCATTTAAAGGGAAACTGACACACTTTTAAATATATTGAATACATTTCTAGCTCTGTGCACACATTATTGAATAGAGTCCTTGTCCTTGGAATGTTAATAACAACAAATAGGTTTACAAATAAGTGTGAGTCCAATGGCTGAGCTCTAACAAAGTGCTTGCATTGTTTATAATTGCAAAGATAGATTGTTTTAGGAGGCTGCTTTCCCAACCAATCTAGTTTAAATCAAAGGTATTGTGAATGTCAGTTTGGTAAGGTAGATACCCTAAATCCAAAGAAACCTCATTGGATAATTTGGTTTTTCAAATATTCCACCCTTAGTGATTCAATTCTGTTATTTCAGTGGTGCTGTTTGTATGAACTCCCAACCTTTCCCAGTTCTCAGGCCCTAGGCTATGTTGCCATACACTATTAGAAGTGATACCGTAAGTACATTGTGCTTAACAGATTTTCAAAGTTCACCCACATGTATTTTTTCCTTTGACTCTTTTTTTATTTTTTTAGTTAGAGATGAACACAATACCTTTATTTTATTTATTTATTTTTATGTGTAGCTGAGGATCAGACTAGTACCTCACATGTGCTAGGCAAGGGCTCTACCACCGAGCCACAATCCCAGCCCCTTCCTATGACTCTTAATACTCTACGAGATGGCCAGGGTAAGTATTTTCTTCTTTTCAAAGAGGTTTTCAATGTACAATAGCAGAGGGACATTAAAGTAATTGAAGCTTGTAGAAGGCCTTTAGAAGGCTGCAGCAGGATATAAATATCAAGTAACAAAGTTTAAACAACAGTCTGGTCAGAATTAGACCAGATACACTATGTATAGGTATGAATATATCACAATGAAGCCTGCTATTATGTATACTTATAATTTGCAATAAAGTATTTTAAAGAGAAAATAGGAAAGATTTTTGAATCTTTATGAAAACAATATATGGATATTATTAAAACAGCCAAACAATTTGTAAGGGTAAAATTTAGAAAGGAAAAGTAGACACTATCCTCCCAAATTCTTTTTCCCATGGGTAATCTTTATGAAGAGTTTTCTGTTCAAACTTTTTATCCTACATATGTAATATACATGTGGGTGTGTATATACAAACATACATGCTACACATACTGGCTTGCAATTGATATATTTTTTTATCTTAACAATATACCACAGACATGTTCTTACATCATTACATATAGAACTACCTCATGCTTTCTAACAGATATATCTTATAAAATAGATGTACTGTTAATTTACCCTTTGCCTTATAGGTAGTTTCCTGTTTTATTTGCTATTCTAACTAATGCTGCAAAAACCATCCTTGTTGGCACACTTGAATATTCTCATACAATAGTGTCATATAATTGGAATTACTAATTCAGCATATGTATGCATTTTGTATTTTAGTAGATAACATCTAAGTGCCATCCAAATAGGTGATACCACGTTAT